>QLOI01001756.1:17476-35930 GCA_003313605.1 Tuber umbilicatum | reverse complement strand
TCAACAGCTTCGCTCTGTTCCACCGTGCTCGTGCTTCGTGCGGGAGAAGAGGAAGAAGCTTTTTGCTCGTCTCCCTACGAGCAGGTAACGGTACGGCGAGGTTCTTGACTCTATCAAAATTCTCTTTTTTTCAAAAAAGAATTTGATCGTACGCCAAAAAAAGTGTGCGGCGGCGATCATCCATACTTATCTTATCTCCATCTTAGGCCAAAACCCTCCAGATCACCATCGTCATCGAACCGCAAACATCACCCCACATCGACATCACGAGTTTTCTCCCTAAAGCTTGGCACCTCCCCCTATGCCTGTTTGCCTGTTCTGTTTTGTCTCTACGAGTGCTATTTTCGCCATCTAGATAATCTCCGCTATGCCGCTCACATTAACCCGCACCCTTGCTCTTTTGCTCTCTCTATTATCCCTGTTTTGTCTGTTCCTCTATGTTTCTTTGACGAATCTCTCCCCCGCTTCGTCATCTAGCCGAAATCGTCAGTCAGCTACAAATTTTCTGTTCCCATCGACAGCAATAATATCGCTCAGCGATGACAATTCTACCTTTTTCCTCTCACGACCCGCAGCCTTCGGTCCACCGTTACCCAAGTCCGGACTCAAAGGAGAGCTGTTTGTGCTTGAAGAGGGGCAACTAGCTTGCGATGATACACCTGGTTGGGATCCATCCTCCTCGCCACCCGTGCCAATGGTTGGAGAGGACGGTACCGATGATTTCAATTACGCTCCCGAGTCCTTGGTTGCCACCGTTACAAAACCTGGGGGTGCCCATGCCGATATCGAGAGTTTACAGCAGAGCGCAGAGATAGAGGGGAAGATTGTACTTGTTGCTCGGGGCGGCTGCGGCTTCTTGGAGAAAGTGCTATGGACTCAACGACGGGGTGGGGTGGCTTTGATAGTTGGGGATTACAAACGATCCGGGGGTACTATTGGTGGTGGGGCATTGGTGACTATGTATGCTAAAGGTATGAGGAAATCTGCCTTCTTTTTTTTGTTTTTTTTAAGTTATTCGGGAGTGATGGTGGAGATCGGGGTTTTTGAATTTAGGCGAATCATCCGATGGTGTGACATCAGTGTTTTTTGGTGACCAAGTGCTGATAGGACCAATCGGTGAATTAGGCGACACGAGCAACATTACCATTCCGTCGACTTTTACCACTTATACTACCGCAAAACTATTGACAACTCTACTCCCTAAGCATGTATCGCTACCACTCACGAGGCCCAACATTCCGGGTCCAGTAGCGGGGCCCGAACCGAAGAGTGGGGAAGAGAGAAAGCATGAGGAGGAGAGAGCTGGACTTCGGGGCAAGCGGCCGCTGGAGGAAAGGAACCGAGCCCCCCCGGAGCTGCAACCAGCTGGTACACCTGCGAGATCCAAAAGGACTACCATCACTACATCTACCGGGAGCACAGTTACACCAACATCGCCCCATGCGGGTACTGATATTCATGTGGATTCGTCACGTAGGCCTCCTATGTCTGGCGAGTTGGATGGCATAGTATTTGTGGTCGGCCCGGATGAAGGAAAACCTGGAGACGAAAGCGGCGACAAGGGTGGTGACAAGGATGGTGACATTGAAAAGGACGGCCTCTGGATTACTCTCACGCCAACCTCCATGAGTTCTTCACCATTTTTTGACACTCTATTGGTGTTGGTGATTAGCCCGTTGGTTACATTAACTATCGTCTATGGTATGTGTTTGTCTAGTTTATTTTCATTTTGCTGCGTACGCTTTGCTCTAATCTACCAATAGCCCTGCTTCTTGCTCGCTCTGTGATTAGGCGGAGGAGGTGGAGAGCCCCTAAGAGTGTAGTTGAAAGACTTCCTGTGAGGACCTATCAATCAACACCATCAACCTCAACACCCCAAACACTTCCTCCCCCTCGGAGGCCGTCGTCGCTTCCCCCACGAAATAACCGTGAGCGAAACGTCAGTAGCGCTAGCAGCAGTCGAAGCATATCTGCCCCTAGTGCGCCGGAAAAACCGAACAGGGAATACATCCATCAATCTCCCCCACACTCAGGTTACCAAGGAGGTTCGGTGGAATGTGTTGTCTGTCTCGAGGAATACGTCGACGGTGTTAGCAGGGTCATGAGATTACCTTGTGGCCATGAGTTCCATGCTGGTTGCATGTGTGTTTCCCTTTACTCCATTTGAAATGGACCGAACTAATTAAGGCATTTAGAACACCGTGGCTTACTACAAGACGGAGGACATGCCCTATCTGTAAGGGAGATGTGGTCAGGGGTGCCGCTGCAGGGGGGGGTCCGGGACCAAGCTGGGGCCGACATAGTGATGTCGGCGAGGCTTCGGAGCGGACACCACTTGTGGTGGGGGGTGGTGAGGAGGGGGTTTAGATGCCTGGCGTTTGTGTTTTTCTTTACTGGCTTTTGTATTGTCTCTTCGCGGTGCATGGTTTGTTGGTTGTGGGATTCTTTCTTTTTGCTGTGCTGGGTTGGGTGACTTGTAAATGGGAACTCGCACGCTGTTATTCACTGGGGTGCGGATTGTCACCCGGCATGCGGCTCTGATGGTAGTAGCTGAGGAAGGCTAATGGATATTACCTAGTGAAATAGAGCGTCAGATAGTGATTTTATTTTTTGTGGCGATTCCGTGAATCGGGTGGTCGGCTCGTCGGTCCGGGCAGGCTAGACCACAGCTGGCGTGGTGGAGAGTCATGGTGCCGAGGTGGTCTTTTCCAGTCTTACTGGTGCTTTAAAATCAGTCAAGGTGCACTTGGAGGAGCTGGATTTACTAGCAAGCACCAGATATATTCACATTTGCACGGCATCTTGGACACTGCCGTGCCCACTCAAAACAAGCGGCTGTGCCTCATCCAGTATGAAGTGGACCACCGGACCCTGTTAAGCCTCCCTACCCATGGGAAGGCTTTCAGTGCTCGAGCACCGGTTTCCTTCTTACGGCCCGTCAACAATCCCGCGGTGAACGCTCTCCCCTTGGCGCGGTAAGCTAGCGTTGTGATAAAACTCGTACTAATAACTCTAAAATCTCAACCTCTCAGATGTTGGCACTGTGCTTGTGCCACAAAATAAGATAGCGCATAGTAGGAGGGTGTTTTCAATAGAAACTTTTTTTTAGCTCGCCCCCAATATCCCCTGCGTTGCGGTGGGGGGGGTTCCCTTCTTCGAGAGCCCATTCCTTGGTTTTAGTAGGAGCGTATGTAGTCTACGATAAATAATGTTGTCCAGTTACAGCACAGTATAGTACCGGTATTGGAGCGCACGAAACCTTAAAATCGGAACGGGGACTCCCTGTTCCAAGGGATTTTTGGGCAGGACGGTGCGACTTCCGGGGTTTGGATCATTGGCTCGGCGGGAGACAGCCGGGTTACCCAACCAGCCTGGCGGGATCCAAAATTAAACTTCCTCGTTCCGGATCCAGGTCCGCGTGCGGTATCGGTACCGGTACGGTAGTCCACTCAGCGGCTGCATTCCTTATTCCCCTTCATTTCCTCTTCGCATATAACTAACTAGGGCTGTAGAAATCAGTTTTTTCTTCCGGTAGGTAGAGTCTTCGCTGTGGGTCCTCCATCAATCCTGCGGATGCGACGATGGTTTGAGCGGGGGAACTTTTTTTCCAAGGGAGGGTAACTTTAAGTAGAGGCGCATCGCAAGATATAATACTCGGAGGGTGGGAATGGGGGTGATGTTAATTTACCGGTCCCAGGTTTACACCGCGGTGAATAGATATTGGGGTCGTAATCACGAGCTATCTGGTTCCTGCGGGAATGGGGGGGGCTGCCATTTTCTCAACCCTCCTTCCGATTTTCTTGTTTAACTACCCTCACAACGTGTCTTAGTGAAAACGTTTATTGTTCCCGCACTCCGGCCGTCAGTAACTATACTGACTAGTGGTGGTACTGTTGAGTGTGCTATAGAAACTGCTGTAATAGTATGATAATATATTTTTGCAATGTTCAATGGTGTATCTCCCAGTCGATAGCATCCGGAAGAGTTTACCGCCAAACGCACAAGTTAGTGACGGGCCTTCTTCCCCAGTATTCCGCCCTGAAATGCGCAAGGGTGATAAACCCGTCATCCACCACGGCGGGAGAGACAAAGGGACGGAGGTGTTGTGGGGCTAGTGCGGATCGGCCGTTATGGCGAGGGACTTGCTTTGTTCCGGCGGAATATTGCAGCTTCCGGTGCTCATAGCAGGCGACCCGATCCCTACCCTAGCGAATCTGGTCTCTTTTCAACATAATTCGGTCGCTTGCGATGTCGTGGGTGATAGTTATTGATGCTGGAGGGTGCCCGAAGACGAACCACGCAAGGGTACCCCGTTACGACGGAATGCCGGAGAGGTTATCGCGGAACATGCCAGGGCGCGGTGACGGAAAACCCCCTTGGGTGGGAGTGTATATGCTACTCGTTTCTCCTATTTGGGAGATTTCGGAGAAGGATATTTTCCTTTGTTCGGTTCCGAGATTTTGTGGAAGACGATCGACATCCGTGACTCAGAGTCGAGTGAGAAACGATGATTGCACTCGCTTCATTCCCAGTCCCCCCCCCGGGCACGGGAGAAAATGCGAGAAACGAGGCTTACGACCACACTTCTTACCCCCGATCTCCTGGACACTGTTCGATTTATTCGCCGCGCCGCTGCGCCAGTCGGACAACTACAGGGAGCCCAAATCGTTTTTCGACTTCCTTCCCCGACCGCTTGTATAAAGGTTCCTCGTCGGACTCGTTACTTGTAGCCCGCAGTAGTGGAATCATCGCGCACCGCTTCCCACCGCTCGATGCACTCCAAGAGAGATATGAATGCCGTACTAGGGGTAAAGGAGTGGTCGCGCATATTTCGAAAACGAGCAGGGTCTTTGCGGGTAAACGGGCACGGGTCAGGGAACTTGTGCGATGCCTGGCGATAGCAAACGGTGGGGGGTGGAGGCGAGGTACGCTCGGTAAATTTCTCTTACTGCCATAGTGCCGCTCTCCTACAATCTGGTCTGGGGTTTTCGCAAATGCTCGGGTTCCGAATTTGGGATCTATCTTGTTGATTGTGAGAGTTAAGCTATTATGGCGCTCTTGAGGGGACAAAGAAATAATGAATCTCACGGTTGGCATGGGAATTGGGTTGTAGGGGCCAAAGAAGAACGCCGGTTCAAAGGCTGCTAAGCCTAGAAATGGTATGATAGCGTGGCTGACCTTCCCGGGCCCTTACAGATAAGTATAAGTACAAAGAACAACTAATTCCCAATCACGAATCGTCAACTACACTCCCCAACAATCCATCATCGCACAAAGCACGTCCCATCTTTTTTCAACCTTGATCCTTCACACGCTGGTATTACAAAATGGCACCCGCTCGAGCACGTCGTGCAGGCGCCAAAGCTGCACCTTCTTCATCAAAGACTAAGCTCTCGAATTCAACGGTCGATACAGGGTATTATCTCAAGGAGGGTCTCAAAGGAGTAAAGCATAAGAAATATCGCGGACCCCGCTCCTTCACCCGCGAAATGGACAAGAAAACCGAGGAAGCGCTCGCGGGGGGATCTGGCCAGTACCTCGTGTTCCGCCCCGTTACGCCAAAACAGCTCGAGGAGATCGACGGGATTCGTGACACGAGATACAAAGGAGTCCGGCTCACGTACCTCGACAACCAGCAAGCGTTGATTATCAAAATCACGATTGGAGCGACACATGAAATAGCCCATAGAATGTTTGCTAGAGATATCTGGAAGAAGGCAATTCAGATGGGGTTTGATGGAGAGTTGGTCGATATAGGTAGCACGACGCTAAGGGCTCCGGGTGGACGGAGAGAGGGCGATTCCGCCTTCAAACCCGTCGAGTTTCGCCCTCAGAAGACCGCTTGGCCAACCCTAGTACTCGAATGCGGAGTTCCTGAATCGCTCTCTCGGCTCGTCGCTGATTCTAGGTGGTGGTTGGAGAACTCGCAAGGAGAAGTAAAAATCGTCGTACTCATTTCCCTGTCTGAGCCGGACCAGAGTTTTCACATCGAAAAATGGGAAGCGGCGACGGAAACCAGGCGGGTTACACGCGCAAATCCCGGTGGCATCAAAGTCACACCGGTTAAAGCTCACGAAATCGATATCGTGGATGGTGAGGTGACCGGTGATCAGCTTCATCTGGGGTTTGAGAAAGTAATGCTCCGGCAACCGCAGGGCCAGGAAGGCGATATAATCTTCGATGTGGAAGAGCTCGAGGAGTACGCCACCCTTGTATGGAGCTCTACGCAATAGGCCATGTTTCAGGTGGAGAAATTGTAAGTTAAACGTTCTTGGTATTCTGCAAAATTAAAAACACCGCTGATTTGGGGCTAGATGAGGATTCGAGGTCGGAGTGACCAACCCTAGGTGTACAGCGGGGTGAATAAATATTGGGGGTCATATCTATGAGTTATCAAGTTCCTGCCGGAATGGGGGGGTTGTCATTTTCTTTCTTTTCCTTTCCATGTTGTACTTGTTCAATTACTCTCGGATGGTGTCTTAATGGCCAATTTTTATTATTCCCATATTACAGGCGTCCGTTGGTTTTACGCAAATAAGTACTGGATAGGTCAGGAAAGGTATTTTATTATTTTTCTAAGCAACAACCAAACTCAGTATTTCAGTGCTGGTAGTCAGCATCCCGGAGATCTGCAAGCGCTTCTCGATCCTCCAGCATCTCACGGCATCGCGTGGCTGCTACCTGCTTGATGTAGAGGCCGAGGTTGTCGAGGCAGTCGCCCCAATTGATCGGTATGTGGTAATCGTCCTCCGGAGAAACATCCATGAAGTCATGGAGCCAAAAGAAAATGCAGCTTGTATCGGTCATGTGGAAGATGTTCTACACCAGTTAGCAGGAAATAAGGACTGCATAGAGGGAAATGAAAGAAAATTCTTAGGTTAATGGAGGTACAGGGGGGAACTTACGGTGGGACCAGACTTGCGAGTTGCTTTTCCAGATACTGGGTCCTTCCGCCAGACCTCCATAAACCCGGAAATCTCTCCAACCCAAGCAAATCCCAGATAGTAGGCGGGCCCACAGGGCCCTCCAAGAGCGAAGGTATTTTCATTGATATCTCTCCACGAGGCAAACCCCAACTCAGCAAATTCTTCATCACAAAGTCCACGAGTTGGGCAAGCATAGGAGGGACTTTCTTGTAATTTCACGATCATGACGAGTGAAACAGCATCGGTACCTTCGAGCCACATTGTGGCATCTTGAACTAGTTGCTGATACGTCTCCGAAAGGCCCACCTCCAACACAAACTTCACCTCAACGATTCCTTCAGCATTTTTTACCTCTACCGCAGTATCAGGTGTTTTTCGAAAATGTTCATGTGCCGTGAAACCGGTCAAACTTTTGATTGGTGACAATATGAACCATACGGCGAAGCTTAGTAGGGAGGCTCCTACGTGCGAAGGCGAACCCTTCGACTACAGTAGATATAGCCTTCTCATGGATGGTGCTAGGCATGGACTGAATATGTAGTGTGGAGGATGATGCATTGTAAGAGTATCTCGGAAATCTAATACAGTTAGCTAAATAACTTGCAAGAAATATGAAGTCTTACCTTTCGTCTTCATCGATATTGAGTGCTTTCTTAAAGTCAATAAAATCCCTAACACCCATTTTGATCGCTAATCCGTTCTCTCTATCTGGAGAACTACTAGGCTCTCTTTCTCCGAATCGCCATTGGTTATACTGCTCGATACATTGCTGAACATATGAAGACTTTAGGTCTCTGGTTGCAGGGACCTGCTCCTCGTCAGTTGGTGGTAGGGACTCGGTTTCCTGAGTGCGGACTTGGTGGAACGGTAGAGCCTGTGGGGTAGCAGGAACACTGGGGGGTGGAGTAGGTAATTCAAGCTGAGTCACAGGAATAAATGGGGGAGGAGTTCGGAATTTCCTGGTTGGTGGGATAACAGGGGGTGGGGTTGGTGGTTACAGGAGGGTTCGGGGGGTGGGCTGGGGTAGAATGCGTGATGGCCGGTAGGCAGGTCCAGACGAATGGCTCCTAGGAGTGAAAGAAATATTGGACCGTACCAAGTAATCCTGAGGCCTATCATGGGTCCACAATGCGTAGGTGTGATTGTCCATTGCGATAAAAATTACCTGAAAAACCATGGTTAGTAAATATATGATGAAGATAAACTTCATTGTAATGGATTTGAACACATGAGAAAAAACAAAGGAAGTATCTACGGCAATGATGGAGGGTTGAGAAGTGGCAGTAAACACCAATGAAAAAGAAAAGAAAAGAAAAACTGCTAAGCACAAGGTAGAAAGAATAGGAATAATATCAGATGGGGAAAACAAACTCTCTGATAAATATCCACCTCAGCGGATAGAGAAGTGTTTTCTCAACTGCCGCTGTCGTTGTGGTGGTGAGTGGTCGTTGGAGAGAGGTGAGTCTGAGAGAGAGAAAGATTTGAGAGCCACGTTGTTGACTCCAATAAGAAGAATTGATTATGTGGGCAGCTTAGCTTTGCCTCCCCAAAGTGCTCTACTGGTGCCAAAGTTGCAGCGCTCTAGTTTCAATCTTGGCATGACCAGGCCCACACAGATCGCACAAAATGTTATAATGCAGTTTCTCTTTCCCCTAACCTCGCGATTCCCATCTCATTTACAAGTTCCTCTCAAGGATTAGCGCTTTTACGAGCAGCCCAACTTTAGTAGCACTTGGCGGATGGAAAGAAGGCGATTCCGCCTTCAAACCCGTTGAGTTTCGCCCTCGGAAGAACGCTTAGCCAACCCTAGTACTGCACTCAACTGTGGACTTTCCACATCGCTCCCACTGCTTGCGGCTGAGTCTGGGTGGTGGTTGAAGAGCTCACTCGGAGTCGGAGAAGGGAAAATTGTCCTACTCATATCCGTTTGGGAGCCGAAAAGGAGTGTCAATACCGAAAGGTGGGAAGCGGTCATGGAAACGAACCTGTGGATTGCAGACTTGAATCCCGATGCGCTCAAAGTTATCTATCAAAACACAGGAACTCAATATCATCGGTGGTGTCGTTACCGGTCCTCCGCTACAACAGGAATTTGAGAAAATAATGCTCCGCCAACCGCGAGGCCGGGAGGGCGATATGACCTTCGATTTGAGAGAGCTCGAGCAATCCGAGGTAGAGAAATTGTAAGCCAAATGCCCCTGATCTGAAAGTTAAATCAACCGCTAATTTGGGGCTAGATGAGAATTCGATGTTGGTATAGAAACCGGTCCTAGGTATAATTGAGTGTTCTACAAAAGCTGCTATAATAATATAATAGTATATTTTTGCAATGTTGAATCGTATATCTTAGTCGATATTCGAAAAGGTTTACTAAGGAGCACATGAGTTAGTGACAGGTTTTTTCCCCCAGTATTTCGCTCCGCAACGCGCAAATGTGATAAACCTATTATTCATCACGATGGGAGAGACAAAGGGGTGGAGGAGCTGTGGGGATAGTGCAGATCGGTCCTTATGCCAGTGACCGGGGGTTTCCTTTGCTCGGGCGGAATATTGCGGCTTCCGGCGCTTCTAGCATGCAACCCCTCCCTACCTCGGCAAATCTGGTCTCCTTTTAACACGATTCAATCTCCTGCGATGCCAGGGGCAATAGCTGTTGATGCTAGAAGGTGCTTGAAGATGAACCACGCATGGGTACAAGGTTATGATGGAACACCAGAGAGACTATCGCGGAACATGCTAGGGCGCGGTAACAGAAAGCTCTCTTGAGTGGGAGTGTACATGCTATCCGTTTCCCTTATGTTGCGAAATTTCAGAGAAGGTTATTTTCCTTTGTTTTTAGGATCTTGCGGAAAAAACCGATCGACGCCCCTGAGCTTGGAGCGAGTGGGAAATGATGATTGCACTTGCATTATTACCAGTGTTCGGTTGCAGGGGCCAAAGAAAACCCCAGCTCAAAGGCCGCCAAGCGTAGCAATGGTATGACAGCATATCTGACCAGCCCTTGCTCTTTTAGATAAGTACAAGTACAAAGATCAACTAATTTCCAATCATGAATCGTCAAAAACACTCTTCGATAACCCATCATCACGTAAAGCACATCCCACCTTTTCCCAAACTTGGTCCTTCACACGCTGGTATTATAAAATGGCACCCGTCCGGTCACGTCGTGTAGGTGCTAATACTACACCTTCTTCATCAGGGACTACCTTCTTGAAATCGACAAGAAAACCGAGGAAGGGCTCGCAGGTGAATCTGGCAAGTACCTCGTGTTCCGCCCCGTTACGCAAAATCAACTTAAGGAGATTGACTAGATTTGTAGCACGTTATACAAAGGACTCTGGCTCACGTACATCAACAACTAGCGGGCATTGGTCGTTAGAATCATGATTGGAGTGACACATGAAATAGTCCATAGGATGTTTTCTAAAGGTGTCTGGGAGAAGGCAATTCAGATGGGTTTTATAAAGAGTTGGTCGATATCGGAAGCCCGAGGTTAAGGGCGGGTGGGGGGAAAGAAGTTGATTCCGCCTTCAAACCTGTCGGGTCTCACCCTCGGAAGAACTCTTGGCCGACCCTTGTACTCCAGTGCCGAGTTTCTGAACCGCCCCCTCCATTTGTCGCTGATTCTAGGTGGTTGTTAAAGATCCCCTTCGAAGTAAAAACGGTAATACTCATTTGCGTGCCCCGAGCCGAACCAGAGTTTTCCCATCGTAAAATGGGAAGCGGTGACGGAGACCCGGCAGATTATACGCGTAAACCCCGATGGCAGCAAAGTCACACCGGTTAAAAAAAGCACACGAAATCGATATCGTGGATGGTGTGATTACCGGTGCTCAACTTCATCTGGAGTTTGAGAAAGTAATGCTCCGGCAATTGCAAGGCCTGGAAGACGATATAATCTTCGATGTGGAAGAGCACGGGGAGTATGCCGCCTTTTTATGGCGCTCTGCGCAATAGGTTATGTTTAAGGGGGAGAAATAGTAAGATAAACGCTCTTGGTGTTCAGAAAAATCAAAAAGATGAGGATTCGAGGTCGGAGTGGAGACCAGCGCTAGGTATACGGCGGGGTGGATAAATATTAGGGTCATAGTTATTAGTTATCTATTTTCCGCGGGAATGGGGGGGAGCAGTCATTTTCTTTCTTCCCCTTTCCATGTTATAATTGTTCAATTGCTTTCAAAACGCGTCTTGACCCAAATTCTTATTACTCCTATATTACAGGCGACCGTAACCCCACTGATTTGTTGTGGCACGATTGGGTGTGCTGCAGAAGTCGCTATAGTAATCCGATAATATATTTCTGCAATGTTCAATGGTATATTCCCCAATTGATGGGCAAGCGCATAAGTTAGTGACAAGGGCTTCCCCCTTGGCATTTCGCTCCTCAATGTGCAAGGGTGGTAAACTTATCATCCATCACGGCGGGAGAGACAAAAGGGCGGAAAGGTTGTGGGGTAGTGCGGATCGGTCCTAATGGCTTGGAATTTGCCTTCTTCGGACAGAATATTGCAGCTTCCTGTGCTTATAGCAGGCGACCTCCTCCCTACTCTAGCGAGCCTGATCTCCTTCGACATAATTCAGTCGCTTGCAACGTCGCGGGTAATAGCAGTTGATGCTGGGAGGTGCTTGAAGGTGAACCACGCAAAGCGATGGCGATAAGTTCTTGCAGCGGACAGTGGAGGGTGGTTTTCGTTGAGGAGGTCAATGAGGATGAAATTGTTGCTGTTGCCGTATCGTAGAGATGGGAGATCCCCAAGACTAAACACAAGAAGCGTGCCAAAAGGCAGAAAATTATCAGGGCAATGCCCTACGAAACTCCCTAACGGGGAAACCACACAACATATCATTTGGATTACTCCATCGCAAAGGTGCTGCATCATACAAAGCATGATGGAACACCGGAGGTTTACCGCGGAACACGCTAGGGCGCGGTACCTTAAAGCTCTCTTAAGTGGGAGCATATATTCTTCCCGTTTCTCTTATTTGGGGGGATTTCGAGGAAGGTTATTTTCCTTTGTTTGGTTTTGGGATTTTGTGGAAAACGATAAGACATCCGTGACTCAGGGACGAGTGAGAGATGATGATTGCGCTCGCTTTATTACCTGTCTTTTCTGGGAAATGGGAAATAAAGGTTGCGGCCGCGCTTCTTACCCTCTATCTTCATTACGCTGTTTGATTTAATTACCGCACCGCGGCGCCAATGGGACAACTTGAATAATTGAACCCTGTGTTATGAAGTCCAAAATTTCCTTCTCGGAAAGGGGGGCATAAAACAAAGCAACAAACCCGCCCCCTTTTCCCGCCCCCGAGACAGAAAAAAAAAAGACTCCATGATTATATACTAAATAAAATTTTGACCAAAATACGTTGTTTTTAAACTTTATTTTCATGCTGGGGAGATCAACTTACCAAAGAGAAAAAGGAAAAAGCATTTATCTCAAGAACAGTTTTCTTCAGTTGCTACCCTTCCAACTCGTTTTCGCGTAACATGTTAGTTCTAATAAAACCGTACTCATATGATCCTGGTGAATGAATTGCATACTACCTAATTGCGGTATTGAGGCATTTATTATGGGGTTTGGTGGGATGAGGGGCCGGGTTATGTTGTTCTGTAGGATATTTCCCCACGAAATGGCCGACTACTTTTAGGAACAGACAACACCTTACAACAAGTAATGAGGGGACCAACAAGGTTTCCCGGTCGCCGCTACCCGCGGCGCTGCGGGGGGTAAAATCCCATTCCGCTCGTACATTGTAGGAGTGAACCTCGTGGGTCCAAACGGCCGGAGCTGGCATATTCGGCCCAATAAAACAAAGGAAGTTACTAACTATTCGGAACTATTCCTGTCAAAGCCCCAAACTCCACATCCAAAGGCCTCCCACCACTGCTGTGCCGGATTATTATAGACCGAAGTAAAATAAGGGCTGTTTGGGATCCCTCAGCACTCTTTGTTGACCGTGGGCCGGCGAACTGAGCGGAAATTCACTAACACAATTGATAGCTAAAATTGCACTTTTGATTCCGATAGTACGTTGGGATAGCGAAGCGGGAGAACCAGAAGCACTGAAGGTACAAGAGAAGGGCTGTCGGATAGGACAAGGTCAGAACAAAGAACTTTTATGACTAGTAAATATTTCATAGCAGAAGAAGGTAGGCATTGCATTCAGAGGCCCAGACCGTATGGGAAAAATAAAGCCCTGTAACAAAACCATGAAAGGAGATAAAAAAGCAAAACAAATAACAAGAAACCATAGGAACAGCAGAGATTTATATGACACGATAGGAATATCCTCGACATTAAACATCATCGAGGGTACCTGCATAAGCAAGTACCATTACAATAGGATAGATTATTTGAACCGCAAATATCCAAGAAAGGTCTGAGATCGAGCAAGTGAGGCGTGAAATGGAAATGAAACAAAGCTGTCCTCCAGTGGCCCCTCTCCTACTCCCACCCACATAAAATAGCCATGACCCAATTGTCCTCCCCGGCGATATCAAATTCTAACCCATCGTTTAATCAGTATTTAATCCAAATCCGGAGAGATGTATGAAAGCTCGACTCACAATTGTATTATGTGAGCGCAAATTACTAAGAAAAAGCCCAGACACGGGCAGCATACGTAGCGAGCTCTTGCATATCAAACACCAGATCCCCTTCTCTATCATGTGGCTCGCGGAGCATTAATTTCGCAAATTCTATCCGCAGAGGGGCGCCATTAACTCCATCGTCGGTAAGTTGAGTTCCTGGATTTTTACCGGTGTGATTCTGAAGGCATCTGGATGCTCACGGGTAACTCGGTGGTTTGGCTCCATCCTGGCTTCCCATTTTTGAAGACGTATGCTCCTTGTGGACTTGGACATAGAAATGAGAATAACATTTTTTTACTTCCCCATTTGACTTGGCAAACCACCAGTTAGAAGCAGCCACAAGGCTTGGTGGGGGTTGTGCGACTCCCACTCGATGACAAGTGTTGGCCAGGACTTTCCGTATGGGCGAAATTCCAGTGGCCTGAAGGTTGAATCGGCTTCTTTTCCACCACATGGTACCGTGAATGTGGCGCCGCCCATATTGACTAAACTGTGGCGAAATCCCATCTCGATTGCTTTAGCCTTGATCAAGTCGCTAAACTCCACAGTCGCTACTTCATGAGCCACCCCGGGCATTATTTTGGCAATCAGGATTTGTTCGTGTTTGAGGTACGTAAACCGGAGCCGTTTATATTGAGTATCGCGAATCCGCCCGATCTCCGCGAGCTGTTGTTGCGTAACAGGGCTGAACGATATGTACTGGCTAGCGGTATCCGGCAATGGCTGCTTGGTTTTCTCCTGGATCGCGGTGGTGAAGGATGTGATTCCGTGATACGGCGTATGTTCTGCTCCTTCGAGACCGTCTGTGAGGTAATACTGCGTATTGACTTGTGAATTGAGGAGTGGAGTTTCTCAGGCAGACTTGGTTTCAATCCACATACTTTTTTCCGGGGGAGAACCCATTTTGTAATACCACTGTCGGATGCGCCGAGAGCACAAGTTAGGAAATTCTTTACGTGACGTTGTATCGTGGATGATTGCTCTTTATAAATGCACGACGTGTAAGAGTAAGGGCAGGTTTGGTGAGTTACTAATATCGCGCCAGGCTTGGCAGTGTTCGACAATTTTTCTTGACTCCCCCACCCACGTGGCCAGTTTGGTCCTTTCTTCGTCCAATAGTTCATGTCAATGACTATCACAACTCGAAGTTGAAGCACGCAGATAGGTCTCAGATTCGAAAAATTGGTACGACTACAAGGCTTTGGGTTGCATCGCAGGTGAGAAAAACGATCAGTATCAGAAATGGTTACCCGGTGTGCCCGGCATTTACCCCCAACCCCGATGTTAACCAGTATAGTTTAGGTCTATTATCCAGTGCATCTATCCCCTCGATTCGAGCTCGGAATGGAGACCAGCCCTAGGTATAGGGCTAGTTGAATAGATATTGTAGTCATAGTTATTAGTTATCCGGTTCCTGCGGAAATAGGGGGGCAGCCACTTTCCTACCCTTCCTTCGACTCGTAGGTCCGGGGAGTCTAGACCGCAGCTGGCGTGGTGGAGAGCCATGATACCGAGGTTGTCTTTTCCAGTCTTACTGGTGCTTTAAAAGCCGTCAAGGTGCACTTGGAGGAGCTAGATTAACTAACATGCACCAGATATATTCACATTCGCACGACATCTAGGGCACTCTGCCGTACCCACTCAAAACAAACAACTATGCCTCATCCAGGATGAAGTAGACCACCAGACCTTGTTCAGCCTCCCTCCCCATGGGAAACCTTACCATACCCGAGTATGATACTGGTTTCATTCTTACGGCCCGTCAAAAATCCCGCGGTGAGCACTCCCTCCTTGGCACGGTGACCCAGCGCTGTGATAAAACTCGTACTAATAACCCTATAATCCCAGCTCCCCAGATGCTAGTACTTGTGTCACGAAATCAGATACAGCATGGTAGGAGGGTATTTTTTAACAGAAAAATATTTTATGTTGTTCCCAATATTGCCCGCATTGTTGTAGGGGGTTTCCTCCCTCCAGAGTCTATTGTTTTAGTAGGAGCATATGTACGAGTACGATTGAGTGAAAGTCACGAGGTAATCTTGTGCAAGTATTAGAGCGCACGGAACCATAAAATCAGAACCGCGATTTACTTGTTCCAAGAGATTTTTGAGCAGGATGATTCGCCTTCCCGGGTTTGGGTCGTTGGCTCGGCGTGAGAAAGCAAGGTTACCCAATTAAGTGCTATTCCCATCATAGTCCCAAACGCCCTGACCCAAGTCCTCTCCACCCACCCCTGGGATGGATTGCAATAGGCCAAAGTAAGGCAAGGCCCGTTTACGCAGACTCTTCAATGCTCCTTGTTAGCCGTGAGCCCGTGAAAGTGAGCGGAAATTCATGAACGCCATTGATAGCTAAAATTGCACTTTCGTTTCTGATCATACATTGAGATAGGAAGGTGAAAAAACAATATGAATTGAAGGTACAAATGAAGGAAAATAGGAAAAGGGTAGAACAAAGTAGTAAATTTTGCACTGTAGTAGTAGTAGAAGGCAGGCATTATATTCAAAGGCCCATACAACAATAAAATATAAAGCCCGATAATAAAACCAAGAGAGCAAATAAAAAATAAAAATAAAAATAGACTATGGCCACAGCAGAGCAGTACATGGCGCAACAGGAATAATAGGAATATCCTTGACATGAAAATCGCATTGAGGATACCTCCGTAAGCAAGTATTCCTCCAATAAGATAGATTATCCAAACACAGAACAAAGGACCGAGATTGATCAAGTATGGTGCGAGCGCGAAAAAAAAACTTGCTGTCTTCTCGTGGCCCCTCTCCCACTCCCGCTGGCACAGAATAGCCTTGGCCCGGTAGGCCTCTTTAGCGACATTGAATCCTAATCCATCACTTAATTAGTACTTGATTCAAATACGGGAAGGTACATGTACGGTCAACTCGCAATTGTATCAAGTGCGGTGCGAATTATTGAGAAAAGGCCCAGACACGGGCAGCATATGCAGCGAGCTCTTGTGTATCGAATATGAGATCTCCTTCTCTATCATGCGGCTCGCGGAGCATTAATTTTGCAAATTCTATGCGCAGGGGGGCGCAATTAACTCCATCATCGGTAATGTTGAGTTCCTGGACTTTAACCGGTGTGATTCTGAAGGCATCTGGATGCTCACGGGTGACTCGGTGGTTCGGTTCCATCATGGCTTCCCACTTTTGGAGACGTATGCTCCTTGTAGACTCTGACACAGAAAGGAGAATGACATTTTTCACTTCCCCCTTTGACTTCACCAACCACCAGTTAGAAGCAGCTACAAGGATTGGCGGGGATTGTGTGACTCCACACTCGATAACAAGTGTTGGCCAGGACTTTCCGTATGGGCGAAATTCTAGTGGTCTGAAAGTTGAATCAGCTTCTTTTCCACCACATGGTACCGTGAATGTGGCGCCGCCCATATTGACTAAACTGTGGCGAAATCCCATCTCGATTGCTTTAGCCTTGATCAAGTCGCTAAACTCCACAGTCGCTACTTCATGAGCCACCCCGGGCATTATTTTGGCAATCAGGGTTTGTTCGTATTTGAGGTACGTAAACCGGAGCCGTTTATATTGAGTATCTCGAATCTGCTCGATCTCCGTGAGCTGTTTTTGCGTAACCGGGCTGAACGATATGTACTGGCTAGCGGTATCCGGCAATGGCTCCTTGGTTTTCTCCTGGATCGCGGTGGTGAAGGAGGTGATTCCGTGATACGGCGTATGTTCTGCTCCCTCGAGACCGTCTGTGAGGTAATACTGCGTATCAACTTGTGAATCGAGGAGCGGAGTTTCTGTGGTAGACTCTGTTTCGATCTTCACACTTTCCTCCGGGGGAGAAGCCATTTTGCAATACCACTGCCGGAAGGGCCGAGTGCAAAAGTTGTGATATGCTTTGGGTGATATCGTATCGTCAGAGAGTCAGGTTGACAGTGCAGGATTAGAGAAAGATTGTTCTTTGTACATGCACGATGTGTAGGGGTAAGAGCAGGTCTATTGAGTTATTAATATCATCGCCAGGCTTGGCTGTGTCAGGCACTCTTTCTTGGCCTTGGTGAGTATCACTCATGTGGCCAGTTTGGTCTACCATTTCTTTGTCTAATAGCTCATGTCAATTACTATTACAGCTCAAAGTTCAAACTAGCAGATAGGTTCGAAACTCGAAAACAAGCACGAGCGCAAGCCTATAGGCTGCATCACAATTGAGCAAAATGATTGGAATCAGAAAGGAGACCCAGGTATACCCCCCAATTACCCTAAGCTCTTGTGTTTACCGGTATAATGAAAGTCTACGGTTTAATACCAGTATCTCCTTGAAGCTACTACTCATTTCTGAAGTGCACCGCTTCTTGTTTAAACTCAGGGGCCAAATTGATATCATTCGTGGATGTGATATGCGACGACTCAACCACTGTGGCTAATATCAAACCGGTTTTCAATAGTTCCTTTGAATGAGTAGTCCCGAGGGAAAAGGACAATGGAGGGGGGAAGGGGATTCCATTCGCAAGGCAGCATTGGGGTAGCTTAGCACAATGTTGGAGCGAAGGGGAGTTGGATTAAAAAATGTTCGAGGGCTAGAATGCTCCCTTTGCAACCGGAGAGCTATAAGATAGTAGAACCCTTTCTAACAAAATAATTATGATATCTGAAGCTAGTTGGAAGAAACAAAATTTTAATAAAACCAGGTACCATATATCTCCTTCCTTCTTGTCCTCTCTTAGCCACTACCTTTCCTTTCTCTCTCTCTCTCACTCACTTATTTTCTTTCCATCCTTTTCTAGTTATCAAGTCTTTATTCTTTCACATAGCGCGCATAATCAAATCGCCGTCTCTATCACCGACTGATACAACATTAGTAAATTTACTTGTGCTGTTCCACTCCACTATATAAAACCTCCTTTGCCGATCGTGACCTCCGCATCCACTATTTTCAACCGGAACCCCCCCCC
>QLOI01001756.1:0-17416 GCA_003313605.1 Tuber umbilicatum | reverse complement strand
CTCTAACCCCCAGGGTCCAATTACCGAGGGCCTTCTTTGCAACATTGGTATGGTGTCATAGTAGTGGTGGGGGTTGTTTTGAATAAAGGAATCACTAACCACCGGTAACTACCCGTGCCCAGCTCACTGACCTCTGGCTCATTGGCCTCACCTGCCACTCTCGGTGCTCGTCATCAGTGCCCATTCCTATGGAAAACAAGGAAGAAATGGAGGGTATTCCCAAGCACTAACGCGGTAAAAGAAGCGCCGTTTCGTTTTGCGACTATTTCGTGCATAAAAATAACTTTCTTGAGTTATGGAACTAGGGGCGGAACTATCCCTTTGTCTAGCGAAAAGAGACAGAACTATCACACCCATCCGATCCCGAGGATAGAAAATTTTTAATAGGATAATTATATGGTAACCTTGAAAGGAATCCCAAGACCCATACCATGTGAGAGCTGTCGGCGATAGTCGGACAGGCAACTTGCAGCACTCAGCGCACTCTCGCGGCACCCAACCTTTCAACAAATGATTAGCAAACCCAGAACAAGAAAATATTTAAAATTGAAATGAATATATTATATTCCTAACAAATAAATCGTATACTATCATATCTAATTGCTCGATTGAAATATCTATTATTGGAGTATCAGATTTGGTGGATGAGGGGCTGGGTTACGCTGTTCTGTATAATGTTTCAGCGCAAAATAGTCGCTTACTTTTGCTAAAGGCCAATACCTAAATACAAGCAACTTGAATGAGATGGGCCGAGAAGGTTTTGGGGTCACTGGTACCTACAAAACTACAAGGGAACAAAGCCTAATGATATTCTATTCCGTTCGTAACCTATAGAAGTGAATCAGGTGGGTCCGAGCGACCGGAGTTACCATATTCCGCCCAAACAAACAAAGAAAGTTACCGGCCATCAAGAGCAATTCTGACCACAGTTCCAAACTCCCCATCCCAATGCCGCTTCCCCCACCCCTGCAATGGACCGCCATAGACCAAAATAAAACAAGGCCCATTTGTGCGGATCCTGCGATTCTTCTTGGTAGCCGTGGGCCCATGAAGCTGAGCGGAAAGTCACCAATGGCTGAAAGCGGGCGGGCTTTCGTTTCTAATCATATACTGAGATAGCGAAGCGAGAAAATCATAAAACTGAAGGTGCGAGAGAATAACTAGTCAATAGAACAAGCAGGTCAGAACAAAGTACTTTCACAACTAGTAAATTTTCTACATTCCTAGAAGGCAGATATTATATTCCGAGGCCCACACCGCAAGGAAAAATAAAGTCCTACAAGAAAACTAAGAGAGGAAATAAAAAACTAAAAAACAAGAGACTATAGCTACGGCAGAGCAGTACCCGATGGGGTAGAAATATCTTTGACATGAAACATTATTAAGGGTACCTGCATAAGCAACTATCCCTCCACTAAGATAGATTATCCGAACACAGAACATCCAAGACAAGATCAGAAAAGACTGAGATCGACCAGGTATAGTGCAAGCGCAAACAAAAACCACGTTGTCCCTTCGTGGCTCCTCTCCTACTCCAACCGGCACGAATAGCCTTGACCTAACCGCCCTCCCCAGCAATACGAACCCTAACCCAGTTCTTAATTAGTACTTGATTCAACTACGGGCAGGTACATGTATGGTCTACTCACAATCCCCTCACATATGGTATGGATTAGCGAATACCAGCCCAGATATCAGCAGCATACTGGGCTAGCTCATGTATATCGAATACAAGGTCAGCCTCTTTGTCTTGCGGCTCGCGGAGCATCAGTTTGTTGAATTCTACTCGGAGGGGGGCGCCATCAACACCAGCATCGGTAATATCGATTTGTTGTATTTTAACTGGTGTAATTATAAAGGCATTAGGATGTTCAACAGTGACCTGTAGGTTTGGCTCTTTCGTGGCTCCCCACATGTGGATACGTATACGCCTTGTGGACCTAGACAGTGAAACCAGAATTACGATTCTTACTTCCCCCTCCGACTCTTTTAACCACCAATGAGAAGAAGTAATCAGGGAGGGGAGGGATTGTGAGACTCCAGTCTCAATCACGAGAGTTGGCCAGGCGTCGTGGTAAGGGCGAAATTGACGTGGTTTGAAAGTTGTATCTCCTTCTTTTCCTCCACTCGGCGCGGTGAATTTGGTGCCCCCCATATCGACTAAACCGCGGCAAAATCCCATCTCGATTGCTTTAGTCTTGATTAAGTCCGTAAACTCCCTGGTCGCTATTTCATGAAATGCCCCAGGCATTATTTTGGCAATTAAGGTTTGTTCGTGGTTCAAGTGCGTGAATCGGAGCCCTTTGTATTCCGTGTCACGAACCTGTTCAATCTCCGTGAGCTGTTTTTGCGTGACTGGGCTGAACGATATGTACTGGCTAGCGGTATCCGGCAGTGGCTCCTTGGTTTTCTCCTGGACCGCGGTGGTAAAGGAGGTGATTCCGTGATACGGCGTATGTTCTGCTCCTTCGAGACCGTCTGTGAGGTTATACTGCGTATCGACTTGCGAATCGAGGAGCGGAGTTTCTGTGGTAGACGCTGTATCGATCTTCACACATTTCTCCGGGGGAGAAGCCATTTTGTAATACCACTGTCGGAAGGGCTGAGTGCAAAAGTTGTGATGTGCTTTGCGTGATGTCGTATCGTCAGAGAGTCAAGTTGACAGTGCAGGATTGGAGAAAGATTGTTCTTTGCACATGCACGATGTGTAGGGGTAAGAGCAGGTCTATTGAGTTCTTAATATCATCGCCAGGCTTGGCAGTGTCAGACACTCTTTTTTGGCCCCGGTGAGTTTCACTCATGTGGCCAGTTTGGTCTACCATTTCTTTGTCTAATAGCTCATGTCAATTACTATTACAGCTCAAAGTTCAAACTAGCAGATAGGTTCGAAACTCGAAAACAAGCACGAGCGCAAGCCTCTATGCTGCATCACAAGTGAGCAAAATGACTGGAACCAGAAAAGAGAACCAGATATACCCCCCAATTACCCTAAGCTCTTGTGTTTACCGGTATAATAAAAATCTACGATTTAATACCAGTATCTCCTTGAAGCTACCACTCATTTCTATAATGCACTGCTTCTTGTTTAAACTCAGGGGCCAAATTAATGTTGTTCGTGGATGTGATATGCGACGACTCAACCACTGTGGCTAATATCAAACCGGTTTGCAATAGTTCCATTGAATGAGCACTCCCGAGGGGAAAGGACAATGGAGGGGGGAAGGGGATTCCATTCGCAAGGCAGCATTGGGGTAGCTTAGCACAATGTTGGCGCGAAGGGGAGTTGGATCAAAAGATGTTCGAGGGGCTAGAATGCTCCCTTTCCAACTAGAGGTCTATAAGATAGTAGAACTCTTTGTAACAAAATAATTATAATATCTGAAGCTAGTTGGAAGTAAAGAAACAAAATTTTAATAAAAACAGGTATATCTCCTTCTTCTTGTCCTCTCTTAGCCACTAACTTTCATTCCTTTTTTTCTCACTCATTTATCTTCTTTCCATCCTTTTCTAGTTATCAAGTCTTTACTCCTTCACATAGCGCGCATAATCAAATCGCCATCTCAATCACCGGCTAATACAACTTTAGTAAATTTACTTGTGTTGTTCCACTCCGCTTTATAAAAACCCCTTTACCAATCATGACCCCCGCATCCACTATTTTCAACTGAAACCCCCCCCCCTGCCTTCTATCCACATTTTCAGAAGCCCCAATTCAAACCCCCCTCTAACTCCCAGGGTCCAATTACCGAGGGCCTTCTTTGCAACATTGGTATGGTGTCATAGTAGTAGTAGGGGTTGTTTTGAATAAAGGAATCACTAACCACCGGTAACTACCCGTGCCCAGCTCACCGACCTCTGACTCATAATTACCCCACCTGCCACTCTAGGTGCTCGTCATCAGTGCCCATTCCTATGGAAAACAAGGAAGAAGTGGAGAGTATTCCCAAGCACTAACACGGTAAAAGAAGCGCCGTTCCGTTTTGCGACTATTTCGTGCATAAAAATAACTTTCTTGAGTTATGGAACTAGGGGCGGAACCGTCCCTTTGTCTAGCGAAAAGAGACAGAACTATCACACCCATCCGATCCCGAGGATAGAAAATTTTTAATAGGATAATTATATGGTAACCTTGAAAGGAAACCCAAGACCCGTACCATGTGAGAGCTGTCGGTGGTAGTCGGACTTGGAGCACTCAACACACTCTGGCGGCACCCAACTTTTCAATTAAATATAATATATTCCCAACAAATAAATTGTATACTATCATATCTAATTGCTCGATTGAAATATCTATTATTGGAGTATCAGGTTTGGTTACTCTGTTCTGTAGAATGTTTCAGCGCAAAATAGTCGCTTACTTTTGCTAAAAGCCAATATCTGAATACAAGCAACTTGAATGAGATGGGCCGAGAAGGTTTTGGGGTCCACTGCAAGGGAACAAAGTTTGATGATATTCTATTCCGTTCGTAACCTGTGGAAGTGAATCAGGTGGGTCCGAGCGACCGGAGTTACCATGTTCCACCCAAACGAACAAAGAAGTCACTAATAGCCGGTTCCCCTCCTATTTCGCTATCGCTCATAGTCGGGGAAAGCTGGCACACTATAGCCTTAGCCCAATAGGCCAGCGATATCGAATCCTAACCCATCATTTAATTAGTACTTGATTCGAATACAGGGAGGCACATGTACGGTCGACTCACAATTCCCTTACATGTTACATGGGGTGTAGATTAGCGAATACCAGCCCGGATATCAGCAGCATGCTCAGCTAGCTCATTTGTATCGAATACCAGATCCCCTTCTCTGTCTTGCAGCCCGTGAAGCATTAGTTTATCGAATTCTACTCGGAGTGGGGCGCCATTAACACCAGCATCAGTAATATAGATTTAGCGTACTCTAACCGGTGTAATTATAAAGGAATTAGGATGTTCACTGGTGACTTGTAGGTTCGGCTCCCTCATCCATCACGGTGGGAGGGACAAAGGGCGGAGAGGTTGTGGGCTAGTGCGGACCAGTCCTAATGGCCTGGGATTCGCTTCGTTCGGGGAAATATTGCAGCTTCCAGTACTTCTAGCACGCGACCTCCCCTCCACCCCAGCCAATCTGATCTCCCTTCCACATGATTCGGCCAGTTGCGATGTCGTGAGTAATAGCTGTTGATGCTTGAAGGTGCTTGAAGATGGACCACATACTGGTACCAAGTTATGACGGAACACCGGAGAGATTATTGCGGAACATGCTAGGGCGCTGTAACAGAAAGCTCTCTTGAGCGGGTGTGTATATGCTATCCGTTTCTCTTATGTTGGGGGATTTCGGAGAAGGTTACTTTCCTTTCATTTGGTTTTGGGACTCCGTAGAAAATGATAGACATCTGTGACCCGGGGCGAGTGAGAGATGATGGCCGGACTTGCTTTATCACCTGCCCTTTCCAGATATGGGAACATGAGAGAAGTTTATGACCCCACTTCCTACCCTCTATCTCCTAGGCACTGTTTGATTTTTTTTACCGCACTGCCGCGCCAATCAGACAACTACAGGAAGTCCAAACTGTTTTTCGACTTCCCCGGCTGCTTATTCAAAAGGTTCCGCTTCGGACTCGTTACTTGTAACCCACGGTAGCGGAACCACCGCTTATCGCTCTTCTATGTGCTCCACGAGAGATATGAATCCTATATCAGGACTAAAGGAACATTGCGCCTATTCCGAAAATGGGCGGGGCCTTTGCGTGTAAACAGGCACAGGCTAGGGAACTTGGCGCTCTCCACAATAAGCCATGTCCAGGGTGGACAACCCGTAAGCCAAACGCCCCTGATTCCGGAAAACTAGACCAACCGCCGATTCGGGGTTAGGCGAGGATCCGAGGTCGGAATGAGAACCAGCCCCAGGCACACAGCTGGGCGAATGAACACTAGGGACTATAGTTATCAAGTATCCAGTTCCTGCGGGGATGGGAGGGCAATCACTTTCTGACCTTTCCTTCCCACACTGCACCTGCTCAATTACTCTCAAAACACGTCTTGATGCAAATCTCTATTATTCCCATATCCCAAACATCCGTAACCACACCGACTTGTAATTGCACCGTTAAGTGTGCTACGGGTTTCACAGAAGCCGGGATCACCGCATCAAGAGCGGATGTGGCGCTTATAGGTGGACCAAACCATATTTGGAAGATTGCGTGAGAACTGGTGAGAATTCTACTCATGCGTTGAATTTGTTATCATTCCGGAGCAGAAATACCGGTACACTACAAATGCGCTCGGGTACTTCGTGTCGCGGCGCCGCCGTGCGAGGTCGAAGTGTTTTGCGTTACCATAACCGCAATGTAGAGAACTTCTGTTTTACGGTAGGGTCGGACATGCCGCAAAAGCAGGCCTCTGGCTTTCGGCATTCGAACCCGCGAGGTTAGAAGGGGCTCATTACAGTCTTAGTAAGCAAAAATAGTCGGAGATATTTATTGCTCGGATGCGGGGAAATGAGGAGTAAATTACCCGAGAGCCTACTAAACGCAACAACCCCACCAGCTTTACCATCGAAATTCAATTATAAATACTAGTCTACTCGCTTCTTATACTCTCCTTGACTATTGTTTTATTTATTTCTTTAAATTTACCTCCAACTAGCTTCGAACAGAGCGACGGTGCCCCATGCTGAAGGGAGGGCTGGAAGTTGGTTGGAAGTTGGAGCTCTCGGCGAATATCTGACAGGGAAGAAACTACTAGTACTAGTACAGTACCTCAGGCAGGAGAGTCTGTGTCATTTGCGCCGAGGCTTCGGACTTCTACTCGTACAAGTACAAGTAAATTTAACACCTAACTTCAGTTTATGCACGTGGGCGCCGTCACTCTAATGTCATTGTTTATTGTCTTGTTTAAAGGGGTCCTACAGTACTCGTAGTCTATCATAACGGTATTCTAGCACCACCTCCCGTTGCAACATTACTCGCTCATCTTTGCCAAGAATACCTCCGGAAACCGAATACCAGGTGAGATCACCCGCAAACTATCGGCTAGCAGAGGTATTCTTGGCAATGACTTGTTACTGATTTTCGCTTCGTTGCCAAGGTGCGGGACGGGTAACGCCACGGCTTAGCACCAGCCACATGCGGGTTGGTTCATTATGACGTGGGTTCTTGTGGCCATTGGTTGCTTTATCGTTTTGGCAGGGCTACGGCTGTACGAGTACTGTACGGGTACAGTACTCGTGCATACAGGTTACGATGACGCTGATGATGTCAAGAATTTGGAACCTCGTTGAATGGAGGCAATTTTTTGCCCAAAGACCTGTTTGCATAGGTAGTCTACGGAGGAGAGGGCGGAGGAGCTGGAGGAGGAATACGAGGGTTTCTACTTCGGAAACGATCCCCTCTACGTACGGATGATAGTTCTTTATATAAAGACCTTAAAGACGCCCGAACGGTTACTTTTTTCCTCTTCATAAGGATTTTATTTGATAACCCAAATACAATTACACATTATCATACCAATACTTCACCCTGCATCTCAACGATATCTTTTTTAACAAAGCCTTCACGAATATATTTCATCACACCTCATCATGAGCAATATTGCCAATAAAGTCAACGACGCCATCTCTGGTCGCCAGGGCGATACTGCTACTGGCCGCACTGCCGGCCCCCATAGGTCTGATATGGCCAACCGTGCCGACCGTATGTTTTTTCAATTGTGTATCTTCATTTTCGGTTCAGATTGGCACGATACTGAACTTTTATCATAGCCCGCGTCGAGTCAGGCCGCGGCCAGCTCGGAAACCCGGTGGGCGGGACTGGCCCGGGCGGAATGGGCTCAACTCATACAGGAGGCTCGACAAATTACGGTCCCCATGGCTCGAACGTTGCGAACAAGATGGATCCCAGAGTTGACTCTGATAGAGACGGTAGCGGGCTCTACGGTGCTCCTGGTACTCATGGAACCACCGGCCTTGGATCGACTGGTACTCACGGTGCTACCGGCCCCGGAGTCGCCGGTCCCACCAGCCATGGACCCCATGATTCGAGCATGGCAAACAAGCTGGACCCCCTCGTTGATTCTGACCATGATGGCCGCAGTGGCCTTGGGCCCACCGGCACTCACGGAACCTACGGTACTACCGGAACTGAATCTACTGGTACACACACTGGCACTGGTTATGGCACCTCCTCCAACGTTGGTCCTCACGGCTCCAACGTGGCGAACAAGCTCGACCCCCGCGTAAGCTCCGACCGTGACGGTCACACAGGCCCTGGTTCGACCACTCACGGTACTCACGGCACTGCCGGTACCGGATATCCGGCCCCCGGCACCGGAACACACAATGGTACCGATTACGGTACTTCCGCTAGTCGTGGCCCCCATGGCTCGAACGTAATTAATACGCTCGACCCTCGTGTCGACTCTGATCGCGACCACCGCGCCTCGCACGCCGCTACATATACTGGCCCCGCGCCCAACACCGCGGGTCCACACAAGGGCGACCTGATGAACAAATTAGACCCCCGGGTGGACTCCGACCTTGATGGTAGCAAAACCGTGGGCACTGACAAGACTTATGCTACCGGCAGTGGCCCCGGCGCAGCCAGGGTATGTTTGGTTATTTTTCTCACTTCTCGTATTTATCCCTAGAGAATAGAGCGTTACTAAACGAGGGATTGTACGGTAGATTGAGTAAGGACCCATACGATGCGGCACAGGCCATCCAGTTGATTCTTGAAGGCCATGGATGCAAATTTTTCTGCACCACAAGGGAGCAAGTTGGATGGGCTAAGATTTCGTTTTCTTTTTCTGTCGGTTCGAAATGGGCGCGGGTAGCTGTTCGTGTGGTTGTATTTTTTCAGGAATTAAGTTGAGTTGGTCGGGTAGGCAGTTCATTAAGTTACGGTAGAAACTAAGAAAATTGAACCGTGTACTATGCAGTCGAGACTTCCCTCCTTTGGAGAAAAAAGACAAAGCAGTGGAAAAAAAAAACCGCCCAGCCACCCGACACAAAGACAAAAAACACACCAGACCTCGCCAGAAAAAGCGGAGGCAATCCCAACGACATGGCACTTGGTTCGATTAGACGATGATAGTAAATTAGACTAGTTAGGTGAATTACCCGTAAACGGTCAAGCGTGAGGGGAGCAGTAACAACGTGATTTCGAAATTGACAAGAGATATGCTGATTCGGCGTTGTGAACAACGGAGTATCGTAGCAAGGACATCCGCACGTCTATGGTGAATCGGCCGGAGCGGCAGGTGCCCGAAACCGCAGTACTCGTCGTACTCTCCGAGACCATGTTCCCGAACCAATCGCTTAACTTATCGAATCTAGTCCGAGCAGGATGACGCGCCCCAAGAGTACCGTGCTCGGTGGTTGGCGAGGGAAGACGAGTGAGAGGGCATGGTTAAAAGCTTATTGGGGCTTGTCTGATGATTTATTTCCCCCTTCGGTTCGTCCTGTACGCGTTTTTGGGGGCCTTTTGTTCTTTCGCTTTGAGGAGGGGTAGGAATATATTTTCATATTAAAAAATTTCTTTTTTATTTTCGTAAATGATGGTTCAGTATGATCAGAAGTAGGCTCCCGGGAGGGGGGGGGTGAAAAGTACCGTATATTATTGTATCCCGTCGTTCAACCGGCAGCGTACCTAAAGGCTGGTGCTCTGTGCAGCACTGATAGGAGGCCTGGCTGGCGGTGCCTTTGCTAGTATTATAACCCACATTGCGAATATCCGAGTATCATAATACTATGTTCTTGGTGCAAGAATTTGTCGCCCCCCTACCGGAGCCGGAACGGCCATTGCCATATCATGATGCCAAACTGTGTTTTGATTCCACTGCATATGATGTAATATCATGCATATACACCTGCCCTGCCTCCCGCGTCTCTAGATAGGCCCCAGGCGCGCGAAGACGCACGCCATTTATGGCATGGGATGAGCAACTTCTTCGCCGTTACCAGACCCCGTTTAACAGCACGATACAGAGCCTGATCACCAACGAACTCGGCCTCCACAAATACCCCATGGCCGGTCAGAGAGTTGTATGAGGCTCTGTCATAGTGGCTGCGGTGCGGTAGCTGGCAGTAGGGGCAGGGGGGAGAGGCGATGAATTTTGTCACCAAGCTCATCCAAATTTTCTTCCCACCAAGGTCAATTTTTCCCGCCGGACACACACTCCGGTCCGCCGAAGGATGGCCGATCTGTTAGCCCTCTACGGGAGAGCCATGCAGCGGCGGTCGGGATCCCGCCTCGTGTTTCCGCCTCAGCGTAAGGTAGGCCTTGTATTTTTCAACGGAGGGTTACTATATCGAAGATAATAATAAAAATTCCTGTTTATCCATTCCTCCAGGAGAGCGCTACATCGAGCTCAAATTTTGTTGCTGTCGCCCTCTAATTAGAGATCGGCGTCCGGTCCTCCTGGGACCTGATTTGAGACCCCATATCCATCACATGCAATCACTCGACCCTCCCTGGTAGAGCAAAAAAGGACAAAAGTTGCCTCAAACAAAACGAGCAAATCCTCCACCTATGTCCACTGTAAATCCCCCATCGCAGCTACATATCCTTCACCACACCGCCGGTTAATTGCTTTCTTCTTTCCTTCTCCCCTCGTTTCCCGTCTTTGTAAACACTTTTTCCCATATATCCATTCGCGTAAGCTACAATTGAGGGCGAGGACGACACTAGGATATCCCCAAACCTTTAGAAGATTCTGGTGATTCGTGCGGGTAAAAGTGCATCACCTATTTCCACTATTTTTCGCTCCGCTGGTAAATAATAGATTAGTGAGACCGTTTCCACGGTTGACCACCTTCACCTGTGTTTTTGACACCTCTCTGGTCAGGGTGGAGTTGAAACGACAGGTATGGGAAGGTCTTCTCTCTGTTGCTGCTGCTGCTGCTGCTGCTGCTGCTGTCGCTATGGCTACTCAGCGATTTTTAAAGTCATCGGAATTAGAAAAATAGAGTTACGCGGCCCAGGTGTATGTGTGGGTTCCGGCGGCGTGCTTGGCTAGTTACGTAGGTTATCCGCCCGCGCGTAAGTAAAACAGCCAAACACGTAAGATACAGCGACAATTGTTACAAAATAAATCCTTACTGGACGGTCATGTTTTACTCGGTGTGGTTCTGACATATTCTTGAATCTTGTTAATTCTACTAATCTACTGCTCCGTGGCCAAATTCCCCGACTAGGGGAGTAATAAATAATAGATCTGATAGTTCGCTTCACTTATTTACAGTTTTTAGCGGTTTCCTAATCTGGAGGTGCTGGGTCGGCAGAGCAGAGTTGAGTTGCATGGGAGCGGGTTCTTCACCTTCTACTCATTCTACTACTATTATTATTACTACTACCAATACCAATACTGCCACCACCACTGCCGCCACAGTGACTGCGGATCGGCCATTCTTGTAGGGTTGTGTTTGTTTCATTATGAGACCTTATTCGAGTCTTGCTTCTTTCTATCTCTGCCGGGTTACAGAGGGTTAATCAGAGCCCTATTTAATATCAAGTCACGGGCACACTCCGACGTCTTCCCTATATGTAATTACCCTTCATCCTTCACCGTATCTTCTTCTCCCTTCCCTTTTCATCCCTCACTCGCTCACACCACATTTCTCTTCAACTCACTCAATATCCTTCTGTTAAGACAAAACATACTATCTTCATCCCAAACGGCGCTCTTTAAGACATTATTGTTTGCGACTGCTAATCCCTTAAAGCCAGAATCAGCGATATTTCGCTTCTCTGGCGATTGAAAGGTGTGACCATTTGAGCCGTGAGAATTCTCAATCTCCCCAACATTTTAACCTTTGCTGATATTCTGGGTAGATACGAATCTTTAAGCCTCAGGGATTTCCGCCGCTGAACAGAATCATTGCATTTAGTTGAGCTGTCGGCCGCGCCCCAACGCGAATAGGTTAAGACGGTAGGGCCTGTCTTGCTGCATTATTACCTTAGTACGTCACGATCTTGCGGTATCCTATAGACTTGGAGCCAATCAGGACTATTGCGCCGCGCCACTTACTAACCATATGAGACAAGGATAGAAACGAGCCGGTTCCCTATATAGATGTTTAGGGACCTTGGAGAAACGCGCACCTAGAAGTTTTCTCTCACACAAACCAGATCTCTCTGTACGTCCGTACAGTATTTTATCTAAAACAAGACATCGTTCGCTCCTTATTATGTATTCACTTCCCCATCCGTGGACACTTTCATCTATTCATTTACTAACTAATAAAGTTTAAACCCGACAGAACCTCCAGGAAAGTCTACATTTCGAAACGTGCTCAATCCTTCGGAATGGACCGCAACCCGGGAGGGTCCTCGACACCACATCCACCCCACCCGGAGCAGTCTCTTCCACCTCCCCACCCACCTCCAGCAGCACCAGCGCCAGCGGAATCCACTAGTTATTCCCAACGCAAGAGCTCCTCTCACATCCGCCCGATTATCGTTCTCAAGCGTAGATCCAATCCTGATCCCACGGATCATTCCGAAAAGACGGTGGAAACTACAAAGTCGTACGCCGAGATGGCCACAAAGGCAATTAAACCAGCAGAAGACGCCGACACCTCCCCAGATCCAGCCCACTACAACAAACCCTTCCCAATTCTCAGCGCTGAAGTCGCCGCGAAAGTTACCAGCTCGGAGGGGGCAGAACCTACTAAACTTCCGATATCCACGCAAAAAATGGAAGGCTGCAGTGAAGACCTACCCCCCGCGACTCTCGATATGCCCACTAAAGAGCAGAAACCGAAGGCACCATTTCCCCACAGACGTAACCTCAGCCACGCGGGTTCGAAGGAAATTCGGAACCAGTATATACCCCAAGCGACAATCAGGAGTGTATCCTTTAATAGCATAGAGAAACCGCATTTTTGCCTTACCCAGGGTACGGCGGAACAGGAGTTCTCCTCTCCATCCTCTCCCAAACCCAGAAGGCAAAATTCCGGCTATTACAACCCAACGAGAACGCACATTGAGGGTTACAGCACAAAATTAGGCGAGAACAAGGAAGGACACCCTTTTCATAATCTCTCCACTCACCCGGCCAATCCCGAGGGATATAAGGGCTCTATCCGAAAGCACAGTTCTCACATTGGACGCGGACGCGGCCGTGGACGGTCACCCACGTCTCCTGGTGGGACTCCTCTCAGGGGAATCAATTGGCGTCACGAGCATGGGGGTAAAAAGAAGGGTACCACAGAGCACGGAGGCGGCCGCACCGGTACCGGTGAACTGGGTTCCCTAGCGAAAGGATCTCCTGCATCACCGTTTGGGGGAAAAAATCCAACCAGGGTAACAACAAAAGCATCAGATATCACTCGCCCAGTCTTGGAGCACTGGACGGATGAGACCAGTCTTAGCTCGGGACGGGGTCTTGAGGAGGAAGAGGAGCCGGGATCATATACACTACCACCTAAGGGTAGTCTCGAGCATGGCTATCATGATGAGGGCGAACCACAAATTCCGGCACCCAAACCCAGAACAGTTAGCGTTGCGAAGACCTACGTCTCGCCCTTTTCTAGTGGTTCGCCGAGCACTAGCTCCCGAGCTGACGACACCTCCACCTCTAAACCTCACGGCACACGCAACGACTTGCAACAATTAGGGTTGCAGTTGTTGGTGCCACGACCACAACCCCAACCACAACCACAACCACCATCATCATCACCAGCCCTAGACACTCCAACTCCTGCTGTCAGGTTCAGTAATTCAAATTATTTAAGCCCCCCACCCCCCAAATTCCAGCTTCCACCAATCCCAAGTTGTTTCCAAAAACATCTGGGCAGAGCCAACCAACAAACCGAAAAAACCCCGCAGCCGAAACTCTCTGCTGACGAGTATTTCGGGTTACAAGGCGAATATACTATGCCTCAACAAACAATCGAAAGTCTTTCTCCCACTTCCACTGGAATGGAACGCAACACCGTGTTTGACAATAAAAATACTATCAACAGCGCGGATAAAATAGCTGATTTAGATGAGGGATACGAGGCGATTGGGCCATCCAAGGTAGTCCAATACGCACCGATGGTTCAAGACAAAGCATCCAAGGCATTCGCGGGTCACGAGAAGGTCAACTTTGGAGACATAGATTCCAAGAAAGCCGGCCTCGCACCTGGCCAAGCTGTATCCGGAAACCCCGCATTCATGCCGCCAGCTGGTTTTACTGACCAACGCACTTCGTTTGTCACTCAATCTCGCGAAGATAGACTTCCCCCTAGGCCAGCTCAACCTCCACCTGGGCTTCCATTTCCTCCCGGACTTCCAATTCCGCCAAGCTATTACCAGCAAAAGGGCACCACTCCCCAAACTGGTCTAGGAAATAGTTCGTTTCCTCAGCTGAGCGGGAGAGCGGCTCCCCTCGCTCAAACCACCGACAATCGTCAGGCAGCGCCAGGCCAACATCGCCCGCTTTATCCAGACATGGGCCCCTTCACTGTTGGTCAACGTAGCGATGCTAATGAGTATGATGCAGTCCTTTCATTGTTCCTTTCCGCTTTGGTCCGGAAATATAATAGCTAACTTGGCACTAGTTCATACTTGGGTTTGAGCGTAACAGACGCTGAAATCAAGGCTATCAACGAGACATTCATGAAACGCGGCCGGATTAACGAGGGAGAAACCCCTTCACTTACCGACCGTTCTGGGAGGAGGGGGGCGATTAGTGAACAAGGTAGTAGCTCAAAAGGTGGTCAGCCTGCTAACGGCTTTGGTAACCGGAAGACTACCGAAAAAGACAATTTTAAAGAGCGTTTCGAGGAAGTGTTTGGCACAAAAGGGAAGGTTTCTATCGAGATGCTCCAGGAGCATCAAAAGAAGAGATTGGTTGCCGACCGAGTCCGTAATGAGAAGCTTGCTGCCGAAAATGAGAAAAATGTCTCGGAGCATGTTATAGGCAATACCGGATTGTTCCCTTATCCCGCGCATGGAAAAAGCGATAGTGAGGTCACGCGAGAGCTTCTAATAGAGGCCTTTAAGCAGCTTAGCTCGTACGTTGAGGATAAAGGCACCATCAAAGACGTGGGTGGCGGGGAGAAAGAAAAGTCAAGTGCCTATAAAGCTGGGCCGTGGAAGAAGCCTCCAGTGGGGAAAATCCCACACTGGATCAGCAACGATAACACTAGCTTCTTTGACCAACCTTTCGGTAAAGATTATGCCCCCGAAGGAAAACAAACTGCGGGTGGAGGGGGTCCTTCCAGCAAGCCGGCTATCGGCCCCCTCAAACTCAAGCAAACTGCTGTGGAAGGTGGCGCTAGCAACACTGGGGGTTCTTGGAACCAGTCAACTCGCAAAGATCTCACTGCCAAGGACGGGCAGTCTGTCGGTCAGGGCCAAGCTTCGAATGCACCCGACAATGTCATTTTTGCGCCTGCTAAACCTCCGCTATATCCCGACCACATTCCTCATAGGCAACACCTCCGCCCTCTCAAGACCTTTGCGCCCTTCGAGAATGACCAACCTAAGGCGAGGTACGGCCTCCTCCCGGCAAATCCGAGGAGCACCAATACTGTGGAGAAACCTTATATCAACTATCGCGGAGGAGCGGTAGGACCTGTCGCCGACTCCGCGCCCCGATATGTCCGCGGACCCAAGAGCTTTCTGGAGCTTGCAACGGATACACCTCCTCCCCCACCAGTCGACCCATCCCCGTTTAAGCAACCTAAAAATGCTCCCTCTCCTTTTGCCGCGTTGGAACAAGCTCTAGGAACCACCCGCTTTACTCAAGGGGTCCCTGAACGCTACCGCCTGACGACCCCCAAGCCTCCGCCAGGAGCAAAGCCAACCGGCGGCCTAATTACGGACACCATCAACGGCTTTCCCCGCCCCAACTACGGAGGAAGACAAACCCAGCTCGACCCAGATGCGAGAGGCCTTTCCAGGAGTGAAGTTTTAAAACAAAAGCAGCGCCCTGGAGCACGCTTTGGAACTAATTTCAATGGGCCGAACGGGATGGAATTCGATATCGACAAGATTGATTTCAACCCCGCTGAACAGAATGCTCTAGGCAGCAAGTTCAAACTCAGGTCGCAACTGCATAGGGAACAGGAGGCATTGCGGGATCAGCAATCTCAACAACCTCACCACCCTCAGGCTAGGGGTGTCCAACAAGTTACTCCCGCCAAAGGAATCCCGGTCCAAGGTAATGGTTCCGCAGCAGGCTCTGGGACCCGATCAATCTCCGATATGCCCCCGAGTGGGAACCCACAGCCAGGCCGCCCCAGGCAACCCAGAGCCTAAAAGGGATGGGAGGGTTGGAACGGCAGAATGGAGGGAAGATAATGACCTTCCCTCATAACCAAAAACGTAGCATGGACAATTAACCTTAGGTAGAAGTCAACATCAGGTGGGACTGGTGGGATGGATGGTTCATGGTATAATGGATTCGTATTTCTTTTGTTAATTGGGGACTGTCGTTTAGTTTGGTTGGCTGGATGGTTTTTCTTTTCGGTAGCTTCAATGAGGCCTTAGCACTTTCCTGTTTTTCGCTTTGTCTTTTCTGTGGGAGCCCATTATATCCAGATGTTTTTATGGGCTGGCTTGATGGCAATACAATAGTTGGGCGTTTTATGAGCTTTTCTTCTTGGCCACGGAGCATCAGTTTTTTCTTTTCTTTTTCTCTCAGGGGAAATCCGTCCTCGGGTATACTGGTAGTCTGGTACTCGTCATGTCTCAGACAAGCCATCCTAGCATGGCATATGCCCTCTCTATTCCTTTAAATCCGGGGGAATCTGGGTAGGTGGTTATTCGAGGATCCAGAGGGTCGACAGATCAGAGTCGCACAGATTTGTGACCCGAGGGATTCAAGACAAGTATCGCAGCTACTTGTATAGACCTCCACCATCCATTCCTTCCGCTATAATCTCAACTCTTAGCTAGATGTCATAATAATAAATAGTGAATGGAATCATGTCCCCTGTTCCAAACCCGTTTCTAGCAGCGTAGTGATTTGCGATCCACCGTTCAATCACCCCCAGTTCACGTAGCCTACATAACCGCCTATCGAAACGGCGAAAAAATAATCAACGGCGAAGAACCCCCCCTTCCAAAGTCAGTGATAGGGAATACTCGAGTACTGGTGCTCTAGGTAGTTGTAGTCCGCGGGCGCTATCACGGGGGCGTATCATATATCCATTTCCACAAACCGGCCAGCCACCCGCGTCACACCATGGTCCGCACCGAAGTGCACCCACGGTAGGCAAAACACAATCACTTTCAGATTCCCGACAGAAACGACTTGGCTCGGTACCCACCAGGGAAAAAAAAAAAAAAAAAAAATTTCAATGATGAGATAACTGTCCGGGCGAGTCACCCGGTTACCCGCGAGCACCGGTGAAGTTTTATTCGGCACTAGGAGAATCACCGATATGGCGGGGAGGTCGAAAAGCCTTCACGGAGGGGTTCGGGGTTGTGCATCGCTTCGCTTGGAGC
>QLOI01001752.1:11857-22830 GCA_003313605.1 Tuber umbilicatum | reverse complement strand
TTTTTTTTTTTTCCCAGCTGGCGGAATTATAAATGGTATTGTGGAATAGGATAGGCGTTTTTATTTAGTTTGGATTAGAGGCATAATACTAGTATAAGGTAGATTATAAGCTGAATAGTTCCTTATCCCTTTGCACCTATTCAGTAATGATATCTACTTCGAGGGAATTCCTTATTTGCGCGGGCACAACTGCACTAAATCTACATTGAATTGCTCACGTAGAATTAAACATTATTTTACATAAAGAAGATGGTTTCCGAGTGATAATATGTGAGAAGATATCAAAATTTAATATACCCACGGACTATCGCAATCATCAAAACCAAAACCCCAAATATCCACCCCCTCCTCCTCCTCCTCCTCACGTCGTTCCCCACTTGCACCTCAGTGTTACAATATCTAGCGCACTCCGTGGGTCGTAACTGGTAAGGCTGTAACTACCTCGCACATTAATCACTAGCCGGTCGGTGACACCGGAGCGCTAGTGGCTTTACGATATCTCATTCAAACCCCTCTCTTCCCCTCCCGCAGGAACCCCAACCACCGGCACTGAAAATCCAGGCCTCCGGAGTTCGAGCACAAGCCCGCAATGGCAAAAATGCACCGCTCATCCCGGTCCATCAATAGACTTGCGATGTTGGACGGAGGCAATATCAGGAACTTTTTACAGAGTCTATTGTTTCCAGCCCCCTCTGGATGACTATCATAGAACTGTGGGGAATCTCCATGGTGTGTGTAGATGAATGTCCCGATCTCGCTTGGGATAGGTGAATATAATGTTCCATCCCAATTGTGTATGCGGAGAACTCGATTTTTGGGGTGCGATAGGGGGTTGTGTGTTGAATCGCCTTGTACTGTACATGGCGTTTTCGGATACTGAGTGGTGCGGTACTGCAGAACACGGAAAATCACGCAACTACTCACCACACCGCTCCGGATTCAATATGATTTATTATCCTAGTATCGCAGGGCCGGCCTTGGGGGGCATCGGGATCTGTTCAAGAGGGGAAGCAATCACTCGGGAGAGACGCGGGATTACGATACGGTACCACGGTTCGGTGGCGGAAATGATCGTTGACACGCTTGACAGCGGCGCCCGCTTACGCACCATCCGTCTTCGTCACCCATGTCAACTCGGATACACCCAGAATAGCAGATAGAGTAAAGTAAATAAATGAATCCCAGTTATCAATCTAACAGTTGGTACACAACCATCCTATCTTGATAACAGCAAGAAGCCGCCAGGGAATAACTTTATCAAACTTTCGAGTAAATAGCCTCACATCAACCCCCAATAATGGGCGGGTGCTGCCTCAATTGGCAGATTCACCCTCTCTCCTAGTCCAAGTATCATATCCGCAGGCAGAGAGTAATGTTCGCGGCAAAGCTTCTTGAGATACACCCAAGCACAGACTATCCAGCCTAAAGATTGGATAAACGTTCTTCTCCTGGTTCCTCTAAAAAAAAATCAAGCAGAGAAAAGCTCAAAGCGCCGAATTGTACCTTTTTACCTACTCAACCACTATCTGCCGCTCTCATCCTTTTTCGTGATCCGGAGCTATGTTCTTCCGCCCGGATAATAATTCCACGATGGCCTGATGCCCATTCTATAAAACTCGTCGGAGCACGCTTTCTCGAGCACCCCCATTCGGTAAATAGTGTGTAAAGGTTAGCGGAGAGCAGCATGACGGACGAGAGCGACAAAATCCACCAGTCGTGACTAGACATCAACCTGAAAGGAAGCCACGCCTTCAATAAAGTACGAGAGAGCACGTGGAGCGCTGATACGGGCGAGTAGACTGATAGGTTACTCGAGTGACGATTTGTGATTTCGAAATGGTTGTTTGTAATCATTCATTCTTCTTGGTGGTAATATAACACGCAGCGGGCAATGGTGGCCTCGGGTGGGAAAAAATCTTATTGGAAGGAAAGCCTCTTGATTCTCTCAAAACATGCGCGAAAAAATGGATCTGGATAAGAAATGCGAAACCTATTCTCCTGACCACCGCACCAGCCCCACCCTTTCGGCGAGCTTCCATCGCATCAAAGCATAAGAATATTCTCTGCAATCCCCCATAACCAACCAACTAGCTAACACTACCGTGATCCAAAACTTGCTTTCCCTTCATGCACTCCGTTCCCGCCAGAGTGCCATCACCCTTCTTGCGCTCACTCCCTTATCCTTCTGAACAACTTCCGTCGTCGACAATACTCTCTGGTTAAAGCACCAATGATGTGTGCGATAGATCCTTATTACTTTAAGAGCTTGGAAACCGATGGATTAATGGATGAGAAAAAGCCCCACATGAGACGTACTAGTGGACCCACGGTACGGTGGTGGGACTTGCGCGCTTGAATGACACACAATAATGACAACTTCACCGTATTTTACCCTCGCAAGTATCGTGATGTTCTATTTCTCTTGCTTTGCTCTCATTTCACCCTGCCGGGGCGCCCTTCTCATCCCATTGCAAGCCCATACACCCCCCCCCTTCACATCCCTTCCCCATCTGTCTCATCCAATCCATAAATACCGCACAGAGCCTCCATCCCCCAATCACAACCAATCACCCACCTACCCCCCACTCACCGCCCGACGCGCCTAGGATAATCCTAGCCGAGGCGAGACAAACCCGAGTGATGCGCCATGACTTCTATCATTCTGGCCAATGATTTTTGCCCCGTATCTTCGCCTCCTTGGGGCGTGCTTACAGTTTTCACCCCATCTTGCTGTATTGGAGCATGGGCGAAGTAAGTGTTATATTTATGGAGTGGGGGCGGGTTATTAGGTGTTGGGCGTGATTGGGTTTTTCCGACTGGGTGAGTGGAAGCAGACGACGATACTCGAGTACGGTGCTCGTATCGTACGGGCGTCGCATCGAATTCAGAAGTGCACTGCAATGGGCCGCGATTGGCATGGCTCAGGTACTCGTATCGCGGGATACTGTAGGTACGGGTGGGAGTCTGATGAGGTGCGAGTACGTGCCTGCGTCGGTAGAGCAGGAAGATGGCTGGTTCTCGAGTAGACTCGCGTAGCTTAACCGAGCATCACCAAACAGCAAAATCACCGCCTTTCAGAAGAGAAAGAAGAAAACCACCATCACGGTGCGTTCGTCTAACGTACCTGAGAAAGCCGTCAGCTCACCCCTCCCGCAAGCCAAAAGCAGGAACACCCACTAATTCACCACCACAACCGCAACTCTGCCCGGCTTCCATTTCGCCCCATTTCTTCCACCGACCTCTACCACAGCGCGCTCCTCCATCCGCACAAAATGGAGCGAGCAAAGGAAGAAGAAAAAATTATGCAAACGCATCACACACATCCACATCCACATCGGACCAACCAAAGCCAAAAACTGCAGATCTACACTTCTAAAACCGGTTACTCCAGCCCGAGACTTGCATTTTTTTCCTCTTCATTTTTGCCGTGCATGATGCATGGGTGACAGGGATTACTGTCCAGAAGGATGCTTCGCTGGCAGGGTTACACGCGCGACGTGTACGAGTATCCTGGAGCAGCAACGTTACCGGTATTCGTGCTTGTGCTTGTGCTTGTGGAAGGGTAAGTCAAGTCGTTCCTGCAGCGCAGGGCTGATTGAGCAAGCAGGCGATATCATGCCGGCGGAAGGTGAAGATGGAAATCAACTCGAGATGGGGAGGGGAAGAGGAGAAGGGGTTGCGGGGTTTGTGGTTCACTGGGATGATTGTCTACGTAGAACCACTATTTTGCGGTGGGCAATGGAGCCCTAACCCTGGCTTGGCGGGAAATATTCACGATGATTTAGTTGCGGGAATCATACACAAGTGCTTGACACCACACGCACGTGGGCATGAAGGTCGGGGGAATTTAGCGGGGAAGCTCAATCCAGTTCACTTTGCTTCAATTGATTTCACCCAATTCAGTATAAAACCAGTAACTTGGAGCGGTGCCTACGGGAGTACTGTAGGGTACGGGTACCACAAGGGAAGAAGCATTGATATCTTGGTAAGCACCCTTGTCGTCCCCTGCAGCTTGCTTGTACTAGTACTGAGTGCTCGTACTAGTATGGTACATTCATTTTTTATCCTTTTCCCTCTACCGTACTGATGATATTCGAGCACAGTACTGTACCTCACATTCGTGGAGGGTAATTTCCCCCTATCACTCGCATTGTGGAGCGTCCTTGATTCAAACCACTTACCCAAGTAGGTGTATGGTATCGAAGGCAACGACGCCCATGGTGGTGATGGTGATGACCCCCTTTCAAGGGGGATTTCCGCCATTGTTGACACGGTAGATGGGAGGATAGCGTTGGGAAAGGGGGATTGGGCTAGGATAATAGCTACCGTAAGGGTATGAGTATAGTATACTCGGGTATAGTAGAAATTGGCGGAATTTGTAATTATACTAGAGAACTGTGGAGTGTAAGTACCGTGGAACGCATAGCAGAGTTGAGGTATCATACCGGTGCAGTACCGCACTCGTACTGTACGAGTACAGTACGGGTTTGTCCATCCAAGATTCATGGTTTCCCTTGCACTCACACGTATATGATACAGTACGCGCCCGTGACTTGTAACTCGCGACTATCAAAGTTTCTCTCTCCTCTAAACTAATGTTTTGTTTCGTCTATTTTCCTCACGGCGGGTTTTCGGCTACGTACGAGTACCGGTGTTTTTGTTTTTCTATTTTTTTGCACGCTCGGTCGGGCGTCGCCACCCAACGCAACACAAACCATCGGCCAATACCAGCGTCACAGTATTCCGCCCCGACTGATTGGTTAGAGCTCAGATGTTGGCCCGATCCGGCTAGCCGGGTTTATCGATTTCTACTCGAGGAAGCGGTAGGGCTTAGGGAAAACTTGGAGTTGGCGCTCTTCTTTTCTAAGCGAGAGGTTAAAACACGGAATCAGCTTTATTTGGAGCGTTGGTGAAAATTTTATGGGAGAGGTTGGCAGGGGGGGGCTTTCCGAGGAGGAACAAAAAAAGCTCTGGTGCTCCGGTGACCTATGGGCGAGTGATGGAACGGTGGAGGAAGGTGATCAATCAATTGGGTGGTTGGGATGGTGAACTGGGCGTTATGATACCATGTATACCAATTCGTACAGTGATTGTAGGAGATACTTGCTGCATCGCTCCGCTTAGGCGCTGAAGGCCTAGTCCTTGAGACATCACTTTTTCTGTCCGTTTCGTTTTTTTGCATTTCCGTTTCCTCATCGAGATCTTTTAGCAGAACAATCTCCACCAAAGACGTCTCCCCACGTCGCTGTTCTCACCTAACCCTCATCCTCCATCCCACTCCATTGCCACGTCGGGTTATTCGTAGAAGACTGAGTGTGAGATATTCCCATTCGCCTCCATTCTCTCTCAGAACCCCCCCCCGTACTCATACAGGCCAACCAACTACAGACTTCTCAGTCCATCCATCTCTTGAATGTTGGGAGCTGCAGATGCTTTGCAGCTCTTGTGGCGTCGGCCTTAGAGAGAGAAGACCCAGAGATACATAATTCGCTTCCGCCCACCCCCTCCCTACCCCATCTTTCCCCCCCTCCTTGTTTTTTTCTTCCTTCCTTCTTCCTTCTTCCTTCTCCTCTTTTGATTGTTAAGCTACTACTAACACTACAGGAATATATCAACGAAAGCATAACTCTTTTTTTTTTTCTTTTTTGTTTTTGTAAGGCTTTGTTTCTGGAAACATTATATCCGTCTTCTCTATATTATAATACTTTTTGGTTGTTTATTTCTACGAATTTCTGGTTTGCTTTATCTTTTTCTTCTATCTATTAGCGGCGATGGATTCTCCGGCGCCAAGTGCCTTGCCTTTTTCGCCTAAAAAGCAATTCCTTGCGATATTCGGTCCTACGCCTTCGTTTTCGAATAGCCTGATGCGACCGTGCGATGCAGGTGATGGAAGCGAGGATGAGGAAGAGGAGGGCGGAGAGGAGGGTGAAGAGGACGAATACGAAGATGAAGACGAAGAGGGTAATTCGTCGTTCCGATCGAGCAACAGTAGCTCCTTGGGCACGAAATTATCTCTTCTGGAGAGTATAGTCGAGGAGGATTCGTCGGCGGGTGGCGAAACTGAGCGGGTATACCCACTTATCGAGTCTTCGCCGGAGGAATCACGGAACGAAGGGTACTTTGCCAGGGCTTTTTCTGAGCAGGGGGAATCGTTCGTGCCATTCGGTTCGCCCTTGGAGAGTGGTGTAGGGTTCGCAGGAGTGATCGATAGTGACACGGATCATTTCGGTAGATCGCGACCAGCATCGAGGTCGAACACACCCGACGGCAGCAAGAAGATTGAGTTCGCGGCCGCCCAGCCCGGTTGCATAGACTGTATCATTGGAATCGCGGGACATCATCACGGGAGCAGTAGTAGTAGAACAACGCCTACGCCCACGCCTACGCTTTCAAGATCTTCATCGCTGAAGCTTAAAGAGCCCCCTCTCACACCCGTGGAGGAGGAAAGCCCGCAGGGAATAATAGAGCGAAGGGAAAGGGCAGAAATAATAGAAGCAACGACCGCAAAACTTACGAATTTAACGACTCTAACGCCGGAGACGACTCCCTTGAAATCCTCATCTTATTTTGCGCAGCAGCAAATCGCGAACGGATTGCTTACACCCGAGACCACACCTTTGAGGTATACCCCTCCTCAGCGACAACCCCAGGTATTAAACGAGACGAGCGGCACAGATAGTAATGATCCGATGTCACCAATAAGTAAGATATGCTCACCGCCGGAACGACCAAAGCTTATAACCAATTATCCAGTCACCCCCGCGAGACGGTCTGGGGGGTCCCAAGTCCCGCCCACTCCTCCGACGACCCCGGCGAGGAGGAAGAGTCTGCTTTACTCGAGGGAGAACTCGAGAGAGAGTATTTCAATCGCTGGCACAAGTACAAGTACTAGTAGTAAATACGTCGCTCCAGTCGGAACGATAACTCCTCCCAGTGAAGCGGCATCAGCCGTCGAAGCTGAGGAAACGAAGATTGAAGAGAGAAAAGTTGAAGAAGAGAAGCCTAAGGTTGAAGCGCCGAAGACCGAGGAGCCGGAAAAGGCTGCCGACTCGGAGAGCGGAAGCGGACATGGTCGCGATGGACATGATTGCCCATTCCTCCGCCGATCGGCCAGTCCCCGACCGTCAAGTTTGCACTCGTATTCATACTCCTACAGCGTCCCCAGCACCCCAGAGCCCGTAAGACCGCACTCCTATAGCTCCCCAGAAGTCCCGCGCTTTACAACCCACTTTCACAGCGGGCCGAGCACCCCCGCTCCGCCGGTATCCCGACTATCGTACAGTCTCCCCGGAACTCCCGAGGTCTCGTCATTGTTGTCACACAAGAGTCTCCCATCGAAAGCCCCTGATGTCTCAAGACTAATTTCTCAGGAATTTGCGCGACCATCGACGCCAGAGGTAGTCTTTAGTGGATCCGGAACTGCATCTCCGTTCATGGACATTTCGGAGCCCGCTTCGCGTGCGCCGTCTCCGCCGCCACCGAGCCTTGCTGGGGGATCTACAATTACAACTCCCGCATCTTCGATATTCCTTCCGGCACGGGGTGGTCTCGCCCCGGCGATAAACTTGAAGGACAATTCGGGGGTCAAGTCTGTTTCTAGGAGTGTTTCCACGAGTGATTTTTTCCCCGAGCAAACCTCCACTACCACTCCCCCAGCCCCTGCTGCCAGCGCTCCTGACGGCCCCGCGACACGAGAACCCGAGAAACAATCGCCAAACCTACTCCCAGAGAATATCACTGTAGAAGTGATCCATCGCCTCTCGTTTCTAACCCTCCCCACCATCTCCCCAACCCGCATCGCCCGACGCATCGCCGGTCCTGTGCGGTTCGCCTCGAACGCAGTTATCCTAATGTGGCTTGGTGTGCTACCGCTCACGCTTCTGATCTGGACTTTGAATGGGATCGCACAACTTTTTGTCAAGCCGGAGGTTGGGAGTCCGATGGCGGAGTTCAACTCTGCGTGGGCGCTTGTGCCGTACTTGGTGCTATTTGCAGTGATGGGAGTGTATCATCGAGGTGAGGGATTGAAGGGCGATGAGAAAGGGGGTGAGGGAAGTGAGGGGGGAGTGGAGGAGGAGATGAGTGAGGACTTTTTGGATTACTTCTTGGAAGAGCTGTACGCCGTCACTACACAGTTGCAAGGGTACTTTACCCCCCGACGCGTCCGCCGCTTCACCATATCCGTACTATTTGCTGCTAGCTTGATCGCGAGTTACTTTGCCCTGCAGTACCTCGCCCCGCACATAACAGCTCTTGCCGAAGCTCTCTCCTCCCGCATATTCTCTCCAAAAACTGCCCCCCCCCCACTTGCCCCCACAGCTCCAACATCGAGCCCCTGGGAAGACATGGACTTTATGTACTTTGTTCCAAGCACCTCCACCAGCGAACAATCTACCAGCAGTGGGATGAAGAACGCCTATGGAGAGTATCACCCCGGCGCGAACGCTCTGGAGGAAGTGGAAGAAGGGCTCGGTTGGAAGGGGGTCTTGAGACTTGCGGCAGTGTTAGTAATGGGACCAGCGGGCGCAGTAGCGGTCAGGCGGAGGACGCTGTGATGGGGATTTCGTGATTGGGATCTGGATGGGTTGGGGGTCGGTTGGGCTGGTATGAGGGTGGTTGGTTGGGAGGTGTATTTTTATATGGAGTTTTTTGTTTTATGTTTGTGTTTCTATTGTGTCTTTGTTTTATCCGTTTACGCGTTTTGTTTTCGCTCATATTTTTGGTACGTTATGTTTCGGTTATGATTTAGACACGAGTTTCCTTTCTCCCTTCATTTCCTTCTTACGATTCCATTTTAACTGTAATTATGGGAACCAGTGGGGTAACTTTAATGGGAGCAGAAGTTTTGTATTTATCTAGCTGTTACTACGTTTTCCTTCTTTCTTCATCTCCCCCTTTCTCTCCTTCCTTCCGTCTATTTTCAATTTTTAGTGTGGTCTCTGTTTCGGACTGTATTGGAAATGATCCGGCAGGATGGATTGGGTGGACGGATGTATATATCACGACCGGAGTTTTACGTTATGTCAGGTTAAGCTAATATCATATCACGTATCCAAGAAAACTTTTATTCGTTTGCTCCCCCCCTCTTGCGCTGTGTCCGCCTTCACCCGTTTGGAAGAGAGTATTTTGTCTTTCGGGGGTAGTTGGGGTGTGGGTTGCCGGAGGGAAAATGAGGATATATGGGTGACGCGGTCCTCACCTCCACTTTCCTGCCATGCATGTGGTGTTTTTCGCGAGCCTGCTTGAGACCTGACTGACCTGGGACTGGAGCCAACTTGGCATTTTTTCAACGCTTCCGATGGTTCTTCGGTGGTGTTGAGTCTTCCTCACTACACCTTTCTTCCATTTCTATTGCATCCTCTTCTCCTTTCGTCCCTCTCTCACCTGTTTTTCTTCCTCTTACCTTATCCCTATACTTGTATGCTCCCTCTCCTCGACATTTACTCTTGTAGCTGCATATTACATACCAAGAAATCATACCTAAATGCCGTATAGCGACACTCGGATCTCCAGATGTTTGGGTGGAGTTTGCGGAAGCGTTGAAGCATAAGTGGGCTAAACGAATAGCTGGTCTTGTTGGTTTCCCGAGCGCCGAATGTAGTGGTCGAATGATATCTCATGACCGGGAAACTTGTGTTCGTTTGTTGTGGATGACAGATCCGTGAAGAGCTTCCCAGCCGGAAAAGCACGATCAGATCTTTCAACACTGGCATCATCTCCCTTTTCGCTCATACTCTTGGGGGTGTGCACTGCTCGGATGTTGAGATCTCTGTTGTTTGAGTCTGCCATTTCTGTAGCCAGCTGGTTTGGTGGACTGGATTCGAGTGCGTACTCAAGCAGTCGTATCGCGTTCTGGATATAGTTGGAATAGGTCTTGATAGGTAAGTGCATTGGGTGGGAGAACCCAAGGGACTAGTTCGGTATCAGAAGAGGACCCAGTTGCCTCGGAAATGGTTGTGCCCGCCTCACATCTCCAGCAGGTAGACTTCCTCAGGCGGTTGGTGGCTCTGGTGCTGGTGGGGTCAGTATTGTTGGCAATACCTTGGGGCTGCTGTTTTTCCACCGTTTCCTCGGGGCTTCGGTTCTGTTCAGGATTTGGCGGTACGCGGGAGTGTTCAACTCGTCGGTCGGTTGATTGGGTATGGGGAGGATGTTGGGGGAATATCTGATGTAGGAGTGAAAGCCTTGGATAATTCCAGAGACCAGAGATATGATCGCAAGAAATGGGGAGCCGGATGATGCGTGACGGCTCAAGAGATGGTGCTAACTACGATACAAATACAGCATCTTGCACTTCCGAATTCTTGAACATCTCGGTCGGAGATGCCCGAGCTCTCCGACGCTCAATCTGTGTTGGCCAATACCCGAAATCGGGAGGCGGACAGAGTCAACGGAAAATTTGAAAGTATTATATCTTCCCGATGTCGCGGAGCACCCGGGTTGAGTATTTCGGGATTGAGAAATACCGTGATGAATAAAAAGGAGAAATTACCCAATCTGCCGGCACTCTCGAGATGCTGAACTTTGTGAATTGGAAACCCAGACCTCAATTGGTTCTCATTAATTGGCTTCACAATTTTCACTTGCTCGTTAGGATTCACCTACTCGTACCCTTTCGATTTGGACTTGGACGCTACGAGTCAACCCCAATTTCATGTCTTTTTTTTCCCTTCGTTAACACAGTTAGCACACCTTATACCGGACACTCTACTCGGTATGGCACATATCACTATATGGAGGGCTTTGAGGAGCTCCACATTGACAGCCCTCGATTGGTAACCCTAGGTGCAAACTTGGAGGGGTTCTCGTTTCTCCTGATGGGTTAGTTTTCTGAAACCTGGCCACCTGCATCTTCCTCATTAGAGTCAAAGGGTCTAGACTACTCTACCCTCGTGAGTCATCCATTCGGCACCGGCGCCAGCTCTGGGCCAGCAAATTAAGCAATACTCAGCCTACTGTGCTGTCCGCCTTTT
>QLOI01001752.1:0-11836 GCA_003313605.1 Tuber umbilicatum | reverse complement strand
TTTTTTTTTTTTTTTTGCCACAAAATTTAATCGGATGACATTACCCTAGGATAATACTGACGATCGAGACCTCAAAGTAAATGAGTATCGGTAGTAAGCAGGTATGTCTTTAGTCTTCCGGAAACAAGGGCGTTTACCCCACCGAGCGCCATTTCAACCCATACGGTACTGTACGAGTAATTGAGCCTCGAGCTATAAACTGGATTACTCATATTACCCCAAGACATCTACCCCCCAGACAGGCGTAGGGAGTCTAGAATCAGGAAAGAAGGTGGAGGTAACTTGTGAGCGCTGTAGGAAAAAAGATAAAGAAAGGCCTGGATAACCAGCGGGCTTTCGGGGAGCCAGACCCAGCCCAAGTCAGGCGCTGCACGCAGCGGTAGTGGGGAGGCGTGAACTGTCCGCGGGAGGTTTATGCGGTAAAACAAAACGGGTTGAAGACTTCGTTGATGCCCGAGGGATGTGCGCCACTCACCGGAGCCCATGGGGAAAATCTAGGGACCCGTCGAAATTTGTGTCACTTGACTATCTCCAGCATCGCAATTCTGATATCGCTTATCTAAGACTTTGGACCGCTGATTCGAATGTAGGAGTAGGAGGGGTAAGTTGCTAGGAAGATTACTCGTCGGTTAATACTCAAATGTGTGGATACTCATATCAAGTACGAGTATTTTGAGTGGTTCGTCTTCCGAGTCCCACCGCTCGGGTTATGTCTTTGAATTAGGCTTTCTACCATCGTACCTCCACAGATATCTTGAAACTCGGCTTTGAAAGGAAAAATTTATTTATTTATTTCGGAACTGAGTAAGTTCTGTTGCAATGCATCCTCCCATGCAAAAACCCAAGCCCTGGCAGATACAATGAGGGAAAGGTGGCCGCAGACTTTTCTATCTGGGCGCTACTGTAGCAAATTCCTTGGCTGGGTTTTTTCGATGCTCTGATGGTTGGGTAATTTATGTACGATTGATGATGGTTCGAGAGCCCCTGATTTTGGTGTGTTTTGTCTCGTCTGCCAAGAGTTCCTTCGAGTGAAAAAATGTTTTGACCAACCACACCTACCTAACCAATTGGGGGCAACCACTTGTAGTAAAGCGAGAAAAACTTTCCCATCCCAAAATCCCCTGTTCAATATACCGTACAAGTACTGCACTCGTACACCCTAGAACCCTGTCTTCGATTGCCAGTCGATCGATTGAGCACACCAGATCAACACTGAGATGGACACGATTGATACAACGTACTGGCTGTTGTACCTGAGGTTATGCTGCGGGACAGGGAGGTTTGTGGGGATCAGCGAGAAATGATATGCGGGGGAAGGTCTGCCCCTCAGGTATCCCTCGGGCGCCTTGAGTAATCGGAGGGTCTTCTTGACGAGTTAGTCTGGCAAGCTTGGCACTTGTAAGGTACCAAGCGTTGTGCGGGTACTATGGGGTAACCTGTGATACCGGCTATCATAGTACTACGGGCCACGATGCTTTGAGTTGATGGGGCCTATATCATGGCGGCGATTTTCTCCCCTAGTCGGCTGGGGTACCGGCACTGCACCAGCTGACGACACCTCAAAACGCTGTTACTGTTAGGGTTTCTTGCGCTGGCATGGTAGCGATAAGAGTAGGGATCCAGTATGCTTGCAAGTTCAACATGCTTATCCACCGACTCTTGAGGAAATAGCCTGGTGATGAGTCTTCAGCCACCAGCTGTCAGGATGAAAACTGCCAAAATTTTGGAGCGGGAGTCCATCACGCAGTCAAAACTCCATGGCGTTTCCCCCCGTACGAGTAATATATCGAAGATGCGCCCCAAGTACCCTATTCCCATTGTGGTACCTTGCCACTCCGCCTTCTCCCAATCTGAATTTTTCCTCTATGAATTCCTGATGTTGGTATTGCTGCGTTCGAGTGCCCCTACAACGGATGGGCAGACCTCTTTTGCCCACCACAAGGCACGGTAGTGATGATGGCACTCGAGAGCGGCATCCAGAGAATATATAACTTGGGCGTGATTTGGTGCGAGCACTTGTGTGGGACCAAATGGCGGTGCTGATGTGATAACTACTGCTGTCGTGTTCGGCCATGAAAATTGTAGAGTTTTGGCCATAGTGATGTCAGGTTTGTCGGATTCAAGCTTGTACCGGTATCATACGAGTACTCTGCCCACTGCGGGCACCAATTCTTCCCGAGGCTAGGTTGCACAGAGACTTGTGGCGAATCAATGCATCTCGGTTCTTGTTCCCGGGGATTCCTTACCCTACAAGTGGGGAAAAGGAAAATGTGATACGTTACCGCACTGAATTATTGTGGGAGAGAAAGGGAAAGTGAGAGCTGAGGCAAAGAGGGAGGAGGGAAGGCAAGAAAGAGAGGAGATGAAAAAGAAAAAAATTGAATTAAAAGAAGAGAAAAAGGAAGAAGAAGAAAAAGAAAAAAGAAAAAGAAGCATCTTAAGAGATTACTGCCCTAGTCTAACCGTAAGGAGTCTAAATTCTCCTAACTCTTACAGTGCCGGGCGATCCCCATAATCCTCTAATCGCTAGTCGGTTGGACTCTACTTTGGCTTATCAAGATGAGGACTTTTCCCTCCGCGCACACGTATGTATTTTCCTCTCCCCCCCTCTCCCTTCCCTATCTACCTACCCCCCCGCACTCCTCCACACTCCTCCGCACTCCTCCGCACTCCTCCGCACTGGACTAAAACCCTTCCTATACCCGTATATTCAGGATGCCCAAGAAAAAGACAAACACTCCATTATCTCAACTCTTGTTCAAGTTTCTGGAGGCGGACCCGAGGCCTACGCTCATCGCTTCACTCGAGGGCCCGGAACCATTGTGGGAGAATGAAGCCTACCGGATGCTACGCACACGAGCGGACCCTGGGGGCTCCGTAGACAATCTGCTGAACGAGCTGTTTGTACTGGAGTGTGGAATGTACGACAGCCCATTGTGGAGGTTCGAGTCTATGGATATTGGGGTTGAAGATATTAGGGCTATTGTCGCCACTCGCATCCCTGGTCTGCCTGGCGTTGGTCTTCCGGGCCAGCAAGATCTTCGGCCGAGCGCTTTCGGTGGGTTTCAGGGCAATGTAGGGGTTCAGGTGGAGGCGCGGCCTGGGGGGCATGGGACCGGCGGACATGATGAGAAGCTTGTAAATGGAGACTTTGGGATTACGGGGGGCCTGTGCAAGGGGCTCATTGATACCGGAAGTGATGGTCTGCCTGTGGCTCCCTTTGGGGATGGTGAAGAGGAAGAAGAGGCGGTGAACCAAAAGGGAGATTTCGAAGTTGGTGGCACAGTTGTCAAGGCCGGTGATCCTGATGGGGATAAGCCGTTACCCATTCCAGTCTTTGCCGTGCCCGAGGCTGGGCTAGCTTGCAGTAAACTGTATCCGCAACTTACTGGACCATCGATGGACTGGATTGGAAACCCTTTGTACAGGAACTCTACTCGACACCTCCGCAACCTCGGGAACGTCAAGTGGTATGAGTTTTCCCCAGGGTTTGTGCCTTCTAATGCTTTTCTAGGTCTACTACGTCTTGTGGCCCTCTCGACGAGTGGTCAAGCTCCCTGCGTACGTGGGCAAACTCGATAATGGCCATGCCTTACCCCACCTCGTTGTACTGGGGCCCGTCGTATATGATCTTGTATAACGATCAATGGGTCAAGATAGCCCAGAGCAAGGATCCTCGGATTCTTGGCAAAGGGTTTGCTCAGGGATGGTCGGAGCTCCAGAACTACTTCGGGCCACTACTCGATGGGGCATTCCGTCACGGGAGATCTGTTGTCAAGCGGGCGGAACAATTATTTCTCAACCACGGTGATTGGATTGAAGAATGCTACTTTGATTTCACAATATCGGCAATTATCGGTGACTCCGGTGTACCCGAGGGCGTTCTGGAACAGGCATTTGAGCTCAGTCGACACATTATATCGATCAGGAGGATGGAGACGCTGCAAAAGATGGGGACGCTGATGGCTTCCATAAGGGATTTGGATGAAGATGATTTTTGGGGAAGGACATTAGAGGCTTTCAGTGATAACCCTCTTGATTCGCCATTTATGCTCATCTATCGCACGCTGGTGGATGAAGATTCCTGGGCCAGTGGCGAGCATGAGTACTGTGTGCTTGAGGGGAACGTTGGTTTCCTTGAAGGTGGGATTTTGGCCCCTAAAAAGTGTGATCTCAAGGAGCGGTCTTACTATTTCTCCAACGAAATGGCTCAAGCGCGGGAAAAGAACGCGGCCGTGATTAAGTATATGGATAATTTACCCAAGGGTGAAACTATTGTGTGCCGAGGGTTTGACGAACCGCCTACCCGCGCTGCTGTTATACCTATTCAGACCACCAGTTCAATCACTCAAGGGTTCCTCATACTCGGGCTAAATCCCCGGAGGCCTGTTGATGCAGATTGTAGACTCTGGATAGAATTACTTATGAAGGAGCTTTCTACGACAACGGGAAGAGTAAGGCTTTTAAGGACAGAAGTTACCAAGGCTGTGAACCAAGAAGCCGAAACGGCAACCTGCGCTCAAGCTATAGAGTTGCAGAAGCTGTTGAAGAAGCGAACTGAGGAGCTCGGAAAGAGCGAACTGCTTTTCACACGTATGGCTGAAACAATACCAGTGGGGTTGGCGATATTACATACTGATGGGAAAATCTGGTTTGAGAATGAGGCATATCGAAATTTGATGGGGTTTTCGGTGGATCATGAAAGCGATGCATGGCGAGAAGTGGTTTATAAGGGGGATGCGGAACGTGTCTCCAAATCTTTCGACAACGCAGTCGCAACGAGGTCGAACATGAAGCTTGAGTGCAGGTTGGGTAACGACCCTTTACGGTCTCCGGGGTGGAAGTATTGGGTTTCTTGTTCTGTTGTTGTGCAGACCGGGAAGACGCCCGCTTCCGGAGGTGAAGCGGTTACAGGGTACATCTTAACATTGGTTGACATTACTAGTGCTAAACTTAACGAGGAGTATCAGCGACAGCAATCTACACAAGCTGTTGAGCGGCGACGACAGCAGGAAAACTTTATTGACATATTCAGCCATGAACTTCGAAATCCATTCTCGGCAACGTTGCAGTGTGCAGACGGGATATTGAGTGCATTGATTGCATATCAGAAAGGGGAGGATAGCAATTTGGATCTAGAAGAGATGATTGATTCAGCGTCCACAATTTTGGTTTGCGTGCAGCATCAGGTCTGTTTGTAGACCAGCCATGTGAAGTCTGTTTTTGGTTTTTATGTGTTAAGAGGGGGGATATGAGAGGGGGGGTATTCAGCTGACACAAGGAATAGATGCGGATCATAGATGATGTTCTTACTCTTAGTAAGCTAGACTCGATGCTTCTAAGCGTCGTGCCTGTAGATGTACAGATTCATGCGGTTATATCCCAATTGGTGAAGATCTTCCAGTCCGAGTTGCACGTAAAGGGCATCACTTCCGAGTTCATTGTGAGTCCTACCCTCCCGTTTTTTGGGTACGAGGTATCCTTGAACTAATATTTCGACTAGCTTGAGGAATCTTACAAGGAGTTGGGTGTTGATTGGGTCAAGGCTGATCCGGCGCGGTTCTCACAGATTTTGGTAGGTCTTTAGTGGCTGGCTCTTTGATTAGTTTTTAACTGTGATTGGGTTAGATGAATCTTTTGACAAACGGTTCGTGCGATTGCGGTTTCCAAATTGGGCGTGTGCTGACCTCTCAAGCTATCAAATTCACTTCCCAGCAGGCTGGAAAACGTGAGGTTACTATCAAACTAGGCGCGACTTTGGAGGTACCGACGGCTCATGGAAAAGTTATGTACCGAGGGTCTGAGGATCGGCTTCCACAAGACGCGGCCCAGGAATGGGGAACCGGCGACCCTGTGTACATCCTGGTCACTGTTCAGGTATTTCATTTGCGTTTACCGTGCGTTCAAGTTTTGACATTATGCAGGATAGCGGTATTGGAATTAGCGCGGAGTGGCAAACGAAGCTTTTCAAGCGTTTTGAACAAGTTCCTCGCACGCACGTTACGTATGGTGGTTCGGGTCTGGGTTTGTTCATCTGCCGTCGGCTCTGTCGTATCCAGGGCGGAGAGATCGGTGTGCATTCTGAAGAGGGCAAAGGTAGCTCCTTCTCATTCTACATAAAAGCCCACCAATCTAGTACCGCCCCTTCCCCTGGTCCGGATATGGCTCCGGTGGAGTACTCTGAACTGCCAAGGCCAGATGTGATAACGGCGAAAAACTACCCACCACCGAAAGCACCGGAAGGGGTTCGGAAAAGGCAGCAGATCAGTTATGGGGTCTTGATTGTGGAGGATAATCTGATTAATCAGGAGGTTCTGAGGAGGCAATTGCGGAATCAAGGATGTGTGACATATGTGGCAGGTAACGGGCAAGAGGCGTTGGATTTTATTATCAAGAGTGAATTCGTGAATGACGGGGCGACTAAGATCGACGTTATCTTAATGGTCGGTCGCTCGTTTTCTGTGATGGGCGAGGTGCTAATACAATGGTCATAGGACATGGAGATGCCCGTGATGGATGGAAATACAGCGACAGTGAAAATCAGGGAGCTGGAAAGATCTGGCAAGATCAGACGGCACGTTCCAATAATGGGAATTAGTGCCAACGCCCGTCCGGAGCAAGTAGCCAAGATGACTGAAGTGGGAATGGTACATTTTCCTTTCCTAAACCCACGCTTGTGCTCCGCCCCGCACCTTTCCCGACGAGTGGCTAACCATCACAGGACGATGCCATATCAAAGCCATTCCGGATTGCGGATCTCCTCAGCCGATTCGACACATTGCTGCAAAAGTTGAACGCGAGTTCCGGTTCGTCGTAAATGTTATAGATGAGGGGTTTTAATTCAACATCATCGTTTCTTTCTTTTCTCTCTCTTAACCTTAATTTATTTCATTTGTCTATTATGGTATACATTGTTCTGGGGGTCTGCCTTTTTTTCTTTTCATTTTCTTTAGTTTTTCAAATCTTTGTATTATTCCTTTTTATTCTCCTGGAGGTTTTGGCATGTATGGGTGAGTTTTTTTTCGGGGGGCCGCCGGGGGTTCTATCTTGGCGCCTGGGAACGAGTTACGAGGTTTTTGGGGGCGTTTAAAATAAGTGAGTTTTTGGATACGATGAGATGAGGCTGTGTAGCTGAGTTGGTAAGAACGAACGGTGAAAATTGATGGTGGCGGTGGTCGGTGGTGATGGTTTTTGGGGTACACGGGTGATGAGTATGGTGAGTATGGTGAGATGGGTGGGTCGAGGCGCGGTGAACGAAAGGATTGCGGTGGTGGGGTAGTATTGCCTTAGTGCTGCTCCCCGGCACCACTCCAACGATTGTTTTATATCAGACCACTGGCAGTTGTCTGAAATAGCCTGAGCGGCTTCCGCCACTCCCGCGATTTCTATTCCTCACTATCTTTGTGCGTGGTCCATGGTGGTTAGGTGCGTGCGCCGTGGCGGAGGAAGTAAACGTGCGCCCGACCATCAGCCTAGAGAACCATTTCCAAGTCCTCTATCTGTCATTCGGTCAAACAAGAAGCAAGCCGACGCTCTGAATTAAAGGGAAAGCTATCAACAACGAAGTTCCCATTACTGCTTCTGCGGGCCAGATTACTCCTGCGATCCACCCTTTTATCCCAATAATGCACTTGGTTTGCTGTTCTCCTGTGCTTAATAGCACTGCGGACTACTCCCGTCATGTTTGATCACTCGTGCACCGTTGCTGTTGGCCTGGAGGGGTTCAAAATGTAGGTTGACATAGCAACTGTTACTCTACTGTACAGTGCAGTAGAGTAACTTTCTGCAGACTTGGCGGACTCTATCACTTGAGCCCCTGATTAAGGGTCAGGGAATATTGGTTTGTGCGGATATATTTTCCCTATCATGCCAAGTTCGAACGAGAATTAGGGAAAATGAGCGAGTAGCGGCCTTCTATAATATCCAGTCAAACTGTAACCTCTACGATACTCCAATACCCAATACCCATAATTTGTAAACCCCTCACTGAAACAAACCGATCACATCCCCGTGTTTGAGTACTCTGCCCACCTTCCGATAGCAATACTAGCCAGGTCATCCGCGTCCATAGGAGGCCCCAAGCTCTCGTAAAGCCCCGGATCCAACACCACCTCTTCCCCGGTGCCGGCCCTGCGCCCCCAAGACCCCGGAGCAGCACTCTGATCTCTCCTCAACACGTCCAGCATCTCACACTCGCAGACCATCCCAGGCGGCGACTTTTTAAGCCAGGCAACAATTTCCACGAGGACCTTCTCATCGATCTCCCGGTCGATCCCAACCACAAGATTCAAATATGTCTTGGCCCTCTTCGGCCTCTCCCCGTGGGGTCCGACCGAGGCGGCGCCCACCCCCGTGGGGTTCAACGTGATGCTCGGCAGATCGTTAGCCGATAGATCCGAATAATGGGGGGTGGCAAGGAGGGATGCCTCCCGGAGCTGAAGGTGGCGATTCAGCGTCGAGACGGAGAATCTCCCCTCCGATATGATGAGTTCCTTCATCGTGCGGATGAGGTGGATAGTGAAGGAGTGACGGCCGGGGCCGGGGGTGGCGGAATTCACGGTGGCCGCGGCGATTAGTTCCACTTTTCTATTGGAGACGGAACCGCGCGCACCGGCGGCCGCGGAGGAGTGGCAGGCGTCGATTATTAGGAGGACGTCGCCACCGTCGTTGGGACTCATCAGGATCGGTTGGGTGCGGAACCAGTCGACCGTGGGTGTGGTGGAACGGCGGGTGTGTCGTGAGGATCCCCAGCTGTGACACAATTGTTAGATTGGATAATATTTCGTCGTTTGGAGGGGAGATATCGGGATAGGCTGGGGGGGGAGCACAACTCACGCTGCCCAGAGTGCCAACCCGTTACTCGAAGTCCCGTGCCCGCCGTAGTACACTACTAGCAATCGACCATCGCCCTGGTTCTCCATTACGAACTTGGACATCATGGCGTTGAGACTGGCCTGGCTGTTGACTTTGGGGATTGCAAAGGTCTTCGAACTGGCCTGGAATGCCGATTCGAAGAATGAGGCTAGGAGGAATACCTAGGTTGTTCGGATCAGGTTAGTAGCGCACCCGTGGCCACGCTCGGTGGGTGGAACCCTGGATCACTGCAGAGTAACATACTTCGTGACTGCAGGGCAGATCTTCGTCCTCCCAGTAGATACCCAGAAAAATTACGTGCTCATAGCCTCTGGCTTTGTGTTTGAAGAGTGCTATGGATTGTGTGTTGAACGATCTGATCAGATTTGGCTTGCTGGGATTGGCGGATGGTCGATATCCGGGAATTGTGTGGCCATGACGGGGGCGAGGCATGTCGTTTTTACCTTTTTTGTTGGCCTTCGGCTTAAATAAGGTTGTTGGCGTGCTTAGGCGATTAGTGGGGAAGGTTCGGGGAGAGTTTAGAGTTGTGATTCTAGTAGTTGGGTGAGTGAGGTTGCAGTTAGTTGATTGAATTACCGTGCCCAAGAGCGACTTTTTCACCTAAAGTGACATCGCCGGAGATGTGGTTTGTCTATAGGATTCAACGTGAAAAGCAATAGTACTGCACTCTACCGGATCGGTTCACGTAAGCCATACTAGTGCTGCACTTGTACAATCACCCCCAATATTATTACCCCAATCAAGATACGAGCAACTGATCCACTCCCTCCGCCGGAATACTAAGATCGGCCAGAATTAAAAGGTTAATAACGCCAGTCTACGTCATCACTTGTGAACCCCAATAGTCGAAATTGAAAACCGACCAACCACTAAGAGCATTATGGGTGTTCGGACATTTCATTGGTTGATCGCACATCATTACCTGTGGCTTTATGAATCCCGTACAAAGCGACTCTATATCCGGCCGAAAGCCGCACACTCGCTGAGGGAACGGAGGGCAAGCTTGCACCGATACGGCACGGTATCGTGGAACCCCTCGATAGCTTGGGTGGTTCAAGGCTTAAGGAACGTCTCACAACGTTTCCCGTAGGAGTGCAGTGTAATTGCAAAAGTTCACTTTCTTGCCCAAGAGGGTGTATCTTGTCTAGTAGTGCAGGTTCTTGAGAGGAATATTGCACAGCTGGTTGCCATGCTTGAGGCCCTGTACTGTACTGTACCTTACCGTACCGCACCAATACTTCGTATCTGAAACGCCGACTTAAGTTAATGGGAAGTCGATGCTTCATAGAACCACGTAGCAATGAAAATCATCAGTATAAGATCTCCGCCCACAGGCAGATTGGGACTCTGGAGTAAAGCCCCCGATTTGTCACAATCGGCACCGGGCCCACAGGTGACTATCAAGCGCACAACGGCAGAGGACTGGTATGCGTTCTTCCTGAAATCAGCTCCAAAAGCGAATAGCGCCTCAATTCGTTATACAGTCGATTCCCACGGAAACGGGGAAAAAAACCCCTCCATCACCTAACTCATCACGCAAAGTTCCTACCATAAAGTCTGCTAAAGGGTGTTTCTAATACCAGGAACGTCAAATCGACTTGGAGGCAGTGAACAACTGCTGCTCGCCCTAAACCACTATCTAGGCTATCGCCAACCCCCAAGTACCTATACATACAACAAGTGGTACAAAAGGTGCCACAATCTGAAGCCCACGAGCCACGCACCGGCGACCGACATGGTGTGACCCGATTACACTGATTCAGGGTTGTTCTCCGACCCGACCCGTAATGTACGGACCTCGGAGAGGGTGCCCTAAGAAGAACGCCGTATCGGACCGTAAGAATGGAGGGAGGTAAGAAGCAAGAGGGCCTTTGAGGCTTGGGAGGAGGAAGCAGTACGAGCAGGTACCAGTGTGGTCTACTGCTCAGTCGTAGCGGGAGGAGCATAGTCCGGCGCTAGTTCCACTTATAATTCACCGTCCAACATTACCGTATCCCAACTGTACAGTACCTACGAAGAGTAGCCCGGCCACCACCCGTGTCATGGTCTTATAACTCCACCCATCCATTCGCCCATCCCTCTTCACGCTTATCCCGAAACTGCCTAGGGAACACCCCGCCACCCGCACCTTCTTTTGGTTCTTCCTCACAAGGAGGAAAAAAGCCACTAGGTACAGTACAATGCCCGGGTCTCATGAAGACGCACCATGACTCAGCAATCTACCCAAGAATGCTCCTCCTCCTTACCGTACTTCCCCACTCGCCACTCGTCACATCTCCTTGCGCAGACTAACCCATGGACACCCATCACCCGTCCCGCAGAGGCGTAAAGACTACCGGTAATCCTCTCACGTCTGCCCAAACCAGACTAGACTCGGGTGCCTTGCGCCAACCGCTTCATCACGGTATGTCACTCATTGGACAATACACCCGGTTTCACGATAAAAGAATCCTTATACATGTAATAGGATGAAGTGTCGTAGATAGGGAAAAAGCGACGAGGCAATTGATAGCATAAAGAATCACCCGAACGAACATCATCAACAGCCCCCTAGCGTATTTACGTGGTACTTCTCTCGTAAATCTTACTCGAGGGAGGGGTGGGGGTGGAGGGGGTGTATGAGGATGGGAAATCCATAACAAAAAGCATCACAATTCGAAAGCCATCCCCGCCCGATGCCTGCGCTACTACCCTAAACGGGGGGATTCGACGTTGAAACTCTTGGAGGTTATTATTTCCCAGCTCAACCTCCACGCTTTGCGCTTTGCCTCCAACCTTTATCCGGCCGTTTCGAGCGTTTCTATCACGGGGCCATACCGTACTGTACAGTACGCGCCCGATAACAGAGCATCTTATCCTCTCCTATAGACTCTAGTATAGCATCGGTACCGGTATTGGTGCTTTATTTCCACCATATATGTACTTTATTTCTGAAAACCCCCCCCATCAACCACAGCAGACC
>QLOI01001749.1:61966-87790 GCA_003313605.1 Tuber umbilicatum | reverse complement strand
CTGCACTTTCTGAAGAACAAAAGAAACTAAGAAACCAAAGCATGCCGAGCTGCATTTCCAACACAACTGAGTTGGATTCTGTGCCGGTATTCATTCTTCCCGTATTCGTAATTTCCTATGTATGGATGATGAACGCGTAATTTGTGTGCTGCTGATTTGCTGTTCCATGGACTTGCCAGAAAGGGTCCCTCTTTTGGAGTTGCTTTGCTAGGGTCTCATGTGGAGCCTCAACGGTGGTATAGCATCCATGGGGATGGTGCCCGCCCTTGAGGTAAAGTTCCCACTAGCTGCTAGTGTTCCGCAAGCCCAAGCCCGGACGGTTTACCTTCTCTATCCCGTCTTACAATTTTCATCACAGCAAAGGGAGACTATTTGGGTGTGATCTTGTAGAACCCGGACATGACCTACCGTACTGGCGGTGACATGTAATCGGAATACGGGGGGACTGAATTACATTAACCTTGGCACAAAAGAGCCTCACATTCGAAAGTTTTTTGGCTAAAGAGGCTGAGTGTCGGGGCAGAATAACGCCATTAATCTCTATTGGTACCATAAGCCTTTTTCACTTGCCCCCCACCTAAGACCCAACTTCTACTGTATGAATCCTATCTTAACTCCTAAGGTTCCGAGCTCTCCTCATGCATTAGCAAACTGAGTCCGTACTTGATCGAACCGAGTTTCCATTGTAGTTTTCACTGTTGGAAACCGTAGATGCTCTCAGCATGCCTACGGTCCATCCGTTTATCCGTCTGCTCGTTCACCCCGCTCAAATGGAGGCGCTCGCTCTTTTGATCGTGGTTGATATATACTCCTGCTTTTTCCATTGGCTGGTTAGAAAGCTGTGCGTTGTGAATTGGATGATAGTGAAGAGTTTCCTCCTTCTCCAATTTCGTGATGGGTGTCCTTTTGTTGCTTGTCATCGGTGTTTTGTGCGATCACAGCTAGTCACTCGTTCGATTCAGTTGTTGTTTCAGTCGTCGAATTTTAGGTTTCGGGTGATGTGTAAAAAATAAACAGAGATTAGAGCCGATTATACCAAAAGCCACGGGACAATGCAGCGGTTAAATGCGGTGTTCAGAACCGCCCAGTCCGCCTGTCTTGGAAGTAGGACTAGAGGACTGGGGGTGGTAGTCCGACTCTTTTTGAGTTCATGGACGGCCTAGGGCGTATGGAGATGGGACCAGATGCCTTGTAGAACTCTTCAGTTCAATCTCTCCCCCCCTCAAATTTCGGTCCTCACGCACTCCAGGCCGTCCAGACCCACCCCCGGCGGTCATCAGCTACCCCCTACAATCCCCGGCGGCCTCCCTCACTTTTTCCGACATCTGCCACACCGTTATTCCGAATACCTGCCGTCCCCGTCCCATCCCGGCAGTCCTTGCCTGCCCCTACCGTCTCCTGATACCCCCCTATAGTCCCCGACACAGTCCCGGCTGCCCTCCCACCTCACCTGCTGACTGCAGACCGTTCGGAACACTGGCCAAACAGCAAATTAGTGTTTTGCTAGCCACCGCCGCCGGAGCTGGAGTCAGCGTAAGTGGTTCAGAAAATACTTTTGACCACCTACGGTACAGGTACCCCTCAAGAAATGCCTGAACATTTGGGTTAGAATTTAGCGAGGGCGCTTAGATGTACTGTACACAGATAATCTGCTATACAGATTCTCGGCCCTTGTGTTCAGATACTACAGCCTCCGGTAGAAAAAACCGGGAGATGCGGAAAGTAGAGATTCGAAACACGGTTGTTCAATTGGCTCGAGCATACTGAACATTCCAACCAGAATCCCAGAAGCAGTTTCATCATTTTCCTATTTTTTTACCACCGGGGTCTGGATTTGCGGGGTACTTGTACTCGAGTGCGCCAGCTTGTTAACCAAGCTTAATAGATTCCAACATGGCTACTAGCATAGCACCTCTCGACCATCAAATTTCAAGGCCGGAGAATGTACTACATAGCCGTATCAGGAAAAGCTGGGAAAACCGAACGATAAACCAGCTACGCGGACAAGCCGAAAGGCTAGAAAAGACGGCCCAAGACCCCCCGGGAGGCATGAACCAGATCCTCGCATCAAAAGGGGACGAGGACGGTTTTATTTTCTTCCTCCCTTTTGTTCTTCAATTGTTTTTCTTCGGTTTCCCCCACCCCCCACTTATCCCAACTACCCCGTTTACCCCGTTTGCCCGTTTTCTTTTGTTCTTTAAACCTGAAACTACATTTTCTTCTTTAATGATAATTTTTCCCCTTCATGCACTTTATGAGAACCAATTTTGCCAAGCGAAGAAGTAGGTACATTGACTATTGTCTATTGAGAGAAGGAAATAAAGAAAGACACCAATGAGTAAGGAAAGAAACTTATGCAAGGAAACATCAGACGCCATTTTTCGTTTGTTGTCTTCCACTGAGGGAGGCATTGGGAAGGTTCCGGCTGCCCTTGTCGCTTGGGGAGGTTGGCACCGATATCTCCCCTGGTGACAATGCGGGCGCTTGCTGTGTGTGAGAGGGGAGGTGGGCGGGCAACAAAGAACGTGAACTGTAGGGAGCTTGAGAATCTTGTATTGGTGAGCTTAGGGGGATGCTGTGTGTTGATGAGATTCGGGAGAAGATGCTGTATGTTATGGATGTTCCACGGACCCGGCATGGTGGAGCTATGACCCCTCGCTACCAAGGTGCCTGGCTATACCATTCCCGGTTGACCTCCGACGCCTTACCCATATCCCGGGGGGGGGTCTAGTGCGCTTTTCCCAATTGGCAATGGGTTTTTCCAACCCTGTATTCTTTTTTTCCCCGGAACACTATTTCCCTGTTAGTAATGGAATTCACATTGATTGCCTCCAAGGCATCGAACAACTCCTAAAACTGCTTTATTCAAAAATCCCCATATAAGAAAATACCGAGGACAGCCATAATTCTTTCAAGAAAGCCGGTGGTAAACTCTCGTCTCATAACTGCTATAGTCCACACATAATAACTTAAGAAACTACCACCACGGCGTCGTTAAAGCTTCCTTGGCCTTCCAAGAACCACCGGTTCCTGAAAACACGGCCCTCGCTCCCCATTATTCGACAAGAAACAAATTGTGACCAATATTTATAGTGTCCCTAGAGGAAGATCTGATAATTTTTATATGGAAGTATCTTCTCCTACGGCCGATGGGCGCGAGGAAGCATATGCCGGTGGGAACTTTACGAGTGTGGTTTTATGGTAGGGGAAGCCCTAAACCGGAGCGCCAGCGCCATTCATTTTGTTTAGAAACACATGTTAAGTTGGTTCTAATGCTGTTAACCGTTTGTTAATTATTTTCTTGGCGTATGAACCGCCCCTCTTGGCAGATTTAACAGCGGATAACTAGTTTTGCGACATTTGTTTCATGCACACAAACTTTAAACCCTTATATCGTGCTCAAAAGTTAATATATTCAGAATCTCTTTCTATTTTCCGGGCCTCCATCCTATCCTCTATTGATAAACAGAGGGTAAAACTTTCTTCTATCCAGATGAGATGTATGGTAGCGGCTTAGGTGTCAGTCATATTCGGGAGAAGGGGGGCATTCGGAGTCTGCGCGAGAGGACCAAGAGATCGCCGTAAACGACGGAAGACAGCAGGGGGTAGTGAGAGATAGTTGGGGGGAGACATCCGCGATGCCGCGCAAACCGAGTCCTGCCTTTACCCACCCCAGAAACTAGTACAAGGAACACACCGAGTAGGAACCTGGGAGTCCGGGTTTGTGGACCCGCCTTTTTCGCGGGAATATATTTCCGGCCCTCATCTCCTACCTCAAATGATAGCAACTTTGAGCTCATTGCGCAATCCAAGGCAGAAATATGGGGCTGTGGGCATGTATCCGACTCTGCGGGATCACGAACTATTCGCCCGGGGGGGCAAGAGGTAGGATACCCTGGCCAAGTAGATTCACAATGGGAATGCGCATTTCGAGTAAAGAAGTAAAGGGGTGTGCCACTGTGGGAGGAATATTTTAGTAGCATATGAGAGTATAGAGGAAGGGGGTGCACAATGTCTAATCGTCAAATTTTCCTACGTCATGCTAAGCCCCATGGATTATGGTCCGTCCAAAACCTCTACCAGCTTGATCTGTTCTTACGCTCTGGAGATTTACACATTTTGTAGCTGTGTCGGGGTACTAAACTTTTTTTATATTCTTCTCGGGATGGTTGGACTAGGGAAAGTGGGGGCTTGTTTTTCTACAGCGCCGTAACTTAAAAAGATCAATTCTCCAATATAACACTTATGAGGGGGTTGTGTTTGTTGAGCAACAGGGGGTGTGATGGCAGTGGAATGGTTGATCGTAGCGGGAAACGAAGACGAGACCGTGTGTTATGGTGGAGAGAGGAGAGTTGGTTGTATTGGTTTTCTAACTAAGAAAACAGAAAAAAAAACATGATTATATAGTGCTGTCCTGACAAGCCCTAATCTGAATATCTCAGTTGTTGTAAACATATCCTCCTAAACCCTTTTAATAGCAAACACAAAGAGACTAGCGGGAGTGAGCTATTTACAGCAGTGTTGACAGTTTTTGTTTACCAAGCGTCGGACAGCATGAACCAGCGTGAACAGAAGGTTTACCACCCGACACCAAGAGTTGTATCGTGTTATTAAGGAGTGAAAACTCCCCAACAAACTGAACCACCATAACCGCCACCCCGACAACAGCAATAATTCCAGAAGGCGAGGGGGCCTTCGAACCACTCACGTAGTGCTTAGACGCATTAGTCCTTTAGAGCGATCTTTTCCGCATCACCGGTCAATGTACCGCATTCGGCCGACACATAATTCCTTGCTCTTTCTAGCTGGTAAAACTGTATCTCTCTTTCGCAGCGTTCCTCCGCCTCTGCCACTCGAGCAAGCCAGAATCGTCGCATGCCAGCGGTTACCATCCAAGTACCTGCGGCACTTGCGGCACCGATCGCGAGTAGCTCCCTACCATTTGGACCAATGGCTGAAAATGCTATCAGCACTTAGTACACGGGATATATCAAGACGGTAGGATTTCTGGATCAAACCAATTGAGCGTAGCATTGTGTATCGGACGTGTGGTGAAGGGAATGTATGAGATGCTTGCAGTTTGGATATTTGGAAGGTCAGCAGGAACAAGATCCTTGAAGTGCTAACGAAGGGAAAGTTGTTCGTGGTTTGGATGTGGGGAAGACTAGCGGGGAAAAATCCCCTTTAAGTACTCTATCCCCTCTGCTCAGTCACCCTGTCAATACGTGTCCTCTGATCGGTGGAGAGCAACTGGGGGAAAAAGAGCTGGTGTCAGCGAGTGACTAAAAAAACTAGGCCTCCACCCGCGAAAGCACCATAGAATATTACGTGTGCCTCGACCAAACACTCCTACGCCGCTAATTACAAGAAACAGCAGAACAAGAGTAGAGAAGGAGACCAAGAGGAAGAATCACCGAGTATCACTCATCCTGCGCCCCTATTCGAAACGCCAGCACTGGTACGCAGCAGTGCGTTTATGCAGTCATGGGGCACCCAAATTCCCTTCCTCCTGGTCTTTCCTTTCATTTCATTTCCTCTCTTTCTCTAATCCACCGCACAACTCCTTAATAGCTTCAACCCAAATCACTTTCTTTTAATTCAGTGATCCGCAAGAGTTCCACCGGAGAGGCCCGCAGAAACCTGCCGTAGCCTACAGCTCGTTCACAAGGTAGCCGTGCATCGATTATTACGCTGCATACCCTGTTGGTGAGATAACGCAGCATACTCTTACCGGAAGTGTTCCATAGCGCGTGGATTGTTCCGGCTTGGTGTATTAGATATCTTACTCTTTGAGAAGAGCTTGCTAAGGGAGTTTCTTATAGGGCATAGAATGGTTGGGGAGGCGGACTTGGTAGTTGTTGGGCGGAGTTGCTTGGGCGTTTATCCTTTTACGGCACTTCTGAGACCCGCGAAGGGGAGGAATTTGACCCAACCTTAAATAGCTGGCGGATCAGAAATACCGGTGGTTTTACTGTTACTATTACAACGCTTGCTGAACCGGCCCAGGCTGCTGCGGGTGGTACTGCTACAATTATTTTTGCCAGCAGGACAGTTATTGGAACTCTGGTTGCAGCAATTGGATGCGATAGGTTATTCCTGAGAAAATGAGGTCTGTCGGTATGACCTGTCAGGGGTAGGGGAGGGTAAGTGAGGGTGGAAGCATGGCCAACGAAGAAATCGCCCTAGACAGAATTGGCCTCATACCTTCAATAGCGGGAATAACATTACTATCAGGAACTTGGAAACCTCTGAGGCCGCTGCAGGAACTGGAGTTGGAATCAATATTTTCAAGCCTTTAACAATATTTGGGTTGATTCTATTGACTTTCCTTCTGATTCAGTAACGATAAAGTATACCCTTGCTCCCTTCCGCCTCCGGGAAATTTCCTCAACTGCTATCATACTTTGGCGTAAATGCCGTTATGTCTTATTAATTATTAATTAATATAATCCATGTCTAAAGTTGGGTCATAATTTCCTTCCAATACCAGCCTGGCTACTGGAGCACCTTTTTCATGAGCTATCTCAAAATCACTTCCAGCCAGACGGATCAGTACATCAACCCCCACACACCTTTCTTCTGTTCCAGTATCGGCCATCTCAGTAGCAGCTACTTTCTTGGCACTAATGGTAACACCAGTGCCCACAAATGCACCCAGGGCCTCGTCCGGAACCGCCTTTTTGAGGGCACATGTGATGTGTTATATACGCTAGCTTTTAGAAAGCCAGATTGAAGCAACGGAATGTGACTCCGATGACGATTAACGGCAACGAAATACAGTGACGAAACAGCAAAGAAATGCAGGGATGAGTAAATGGTGGTCACTGCGAGGGCACAAGACTTTGGGTGGGTGGGGTAACCCTATTTTCATACAACTTAGCTAACTACCGGTAAAGATAGGGGTATATAAAAGTATAACGAAGTCATCCTCAGATCCTACCATCGATCACCGCATATCCATCCCCCTCCACCTGAGTGTTCTCATGCCAACAAAGGAACGACATGCCTCATAAGGAATTCACACGGTTCGCAGCCTCGGCGCGTTCGACTCCCCCAACTCCCTCCCGCTTTCTTACGGGACTGCTGCGGCGGCCTGCTTCCGGTTATATACTTATGACGACTTCTGACGACTAGTTCCTTCAGACCACTCCTTCCCGCCCGTGTATAGTCGCGGGCGCAGTCTCAGAAAAATTCAGCGATATCCTGAGCATGCCGAGTAGCAAATAACAAGCACCAACACTGGCACGTACCCCTGGTTGCTAACAGGAGCCGCTTCGACGGCGGTGAGCGTGCCCCTTCCGCAGGCACCACCACCTCCGCTTAGTATAGTTACATTTTGATGACTTCCTCTAACAAGGCCTATGTTATCACGAATGTCGGTGCTAACTTGACACCTTCAGGTTGTATTCCGGGTGTATGGTTTACAACAGGAGGTAGTAGTGAAGGGGAAGAAATTTTTTGCTTGTGCTTCTGAAATGTGAGAGGTTTTGCTTCGTCATGGTAAAATCATTAGCACTTTTTAAGCCACTTTTAGCTCGAGTGATAATCTGTGATATCTTTTTTTATACCGCCGTAGACCAACTCAGCTATTACACGAACGAGACACGGGAAACTAACATGTCCAGCCCACCACAGTATAGTATCGGGGTAAGAGTGATAGATTAATGGAAGAAGGAAAAACGAGCACTATGAAGATAAATTATGATTTTTCTGAAAAGAAAAAACTAACAAAAAATACGATGTGCGGGGCCCCGGACTATTGTTCTAAATAAATCCCAGGAACTACAATCTTTCAGCGTAGAGAAGCGATTAGATCCCCCATGTTCCCTTGTTTTCTCTAAAGGGGAGGGCGAGCCCCTGTACCGCTACCGGTATCAATATATCATACTTGACAAAGCAGAAAGTCTGGAGTATGTATTACTTGAAGCTCTTAAGTGCGGATGCGGCATTACTCAAGGTTTAAAAACTCGGGTGGGAAAGGAGATAACCACAGTAGCCTATGTAGTATTGCAGGTACCTTGAGGTACTACGGTGGGGAATGAGGAAAGGAAAGAGAGCAAACACATGTTCTCACCATTGTCGGTATCACGTATTTGGAAATTATACGTGGTATTATTTTCTCCACCAAAACTGTTTTCCGCTCTTCCACCGGAAGCAGGGGGGCCCCCATCCTAGAATCCTGAAAATCTGTAGGAAAGCCTCTATTTGGTAGGCAAAGTTTAAGCAATAAAAGATATAAGTCTAGGTGAGGGTAATGAGGAAAAATAACGGTCTATAGAAGAAAAGGAGGAAAAGACTAATAGTTACGTACACTAATAGAACCCGCGCTAATTCACCTCGCCACTCACGCTGCGCGCTACACACGATTAATCTCTATAGAAAATTATCCCACTGCTCTTCTGATGGATGGAGCGAGGAGATGGGGGCCATAGGAGTCTTAAAAACTAACAAGCCGCCAGCCTAGAATTAATCAAACGGGAACCCGCGGAATATGGAGTTGTGCTGAGCTTTGGCCTTGGACATCAGAACCTGCGGGTTGTTTTGGAGGAGTGTTGATCTAGATAGGACGGTCCGGGTGAGAAAGGGGCCGCAGAACTATCGCCATTTAACCGGAGAATTGAATTTTGGCGTTCGGATAGCAATTCCAGGATGCCAGAATGTTCATTCCGTAATGTTTTCGAAAGTGCTGTTTCACCAGCAAGACCAATCGTACCGGGGTAGACATCTACACGCTCCAGAAGTGTCTTCACGGTCCCCTCATGTCCACTGTGGGCGGCTATGAAGAGTGGTGTCCGGCCATCTTCATCTGCAGTGTTAGGATTGACGTCCACCCGCTCCAGCAGTATCACCACGACTCCTTCGTGTCCCATCCAGGTGGCTATGAAGAGTGGCGTTAAACCGTACTTATTCGGAGTGTTGGGATTAACGTCCGCCCGTTTCAGAAACATCTCCACGACTTCCCCGGACCCCTTCAGGGAGGCTGTGAAGAGTGGTGTTCCACCACCGTCATCCGCAGTGTTGGGATTGACGTTCACCTGTTCCAGTAGCACCTTCACAACTTCTCCGTGCCCCTCCTGGGCGGCTATGAAGAGCGGCGTTAAACCATAATTATTCACAGCGTTGGGATTGACATCTGTTCGCTCTAGCAGCATCTTCACGACTCCTTCATGTCCTCTCCAGGCGGCTATGAGGAGTGGCGTTTGGCCATGTTTATCAGCGGCATGGGGATTAACGTCCGCCCGTTTCAGCAGTATCTCCACGGCTCCCCTATGCCCTTGGCAGACGGCCATAAAGAACGGTGTCTGGCCAGCTGGGTCCACAACGTTGGGATTAACGTCCACGCGCCCCAAAAGCATCTTCACGACTTCTACGCATCCCCCATGAGCGGCAATGAAGATGGGCGTTAAACCATAATTATTCGCAGTGTTGGGATTGACACCTGTCCGCTCTAGCAGCATCTTCACGACTCCTTCATGTCCTCTCCAGGCGGCCATGAAGAGTGGCGTTTGGCCATCTCCATCAACAGCGTTGGGATTGACGTCCTTCCGTTCCAACAGGTACTTCACGACTTCTCCGTGCCCCTCCAAGGAGGCTACCAACAATGGCGTTCCACCACCACCACCCGCGGTGTTGGGGTTGACGTCCACCAGTTCCAGCAGCATTTTCACGACTTCCGCACGCCCCTCCTGGGCGGCTACGAGGAGTGGTGTTGAGCCATATTTATTCATAGAGCTGGGATTGACGTCCATCCGTTCCAGCAATATCTTCAGGGCTCCCACACGTCCCTCCGAGGCGGCTATAAAGAGTGGCGTTTGGCCATAATTATCCGCAGCATCGGGGTCGACATCGCGCTGTCTCAGGAGCATCATCACGACTCCCTCCTGCCCAAACTTGGCGGCCCACGAAAGCGGTGTTAAGCCATCTTTATCTCTTGTACAGGGGTTAAGGTGCTGCTGCCCGCTCCAGCAGCATCTTCACGATACCCTCACGTCCACTAGCAGCTGCGAACGAGAGTGGTGTTTTCCCACGTATGTCCGCGGTATCGGGATCGACATCTACTCGTTCCAGCAGCAGCATCGCAACTCCCTCGTGCCCATCCCAAGCAGCCTGCGAGAGAGGAGTTAGACCATTTATATCCCTTGTGTCCGGTTTGGTATCCACCCTTTCTAAAAGAAATTTCACAACTTCTCCATATCCATTCGAGACAGCCCACAACAGTAAAGTCCGGTCATATCTATCGATTATGTTAGAGTTAACATCTGCTTGTTTCACCAGAATATTAACCACTCCCTCACGCCCATACTCGACAGCCGACAATAGTAGTGTTTGCCCATATTTATCCCTCGTGTCAAAATTGACATCCACGCGTTCCATGAGCATCTCCACCACACCCGCATGCCCACATGCAACAGCCCATGAGAGGGGTGTTCGACCATCTGTGTTCCTCGTATCGTGATTAACATCCTGCCGCTCAAGCAGCATCTTTACCACATCTTCATGCCCCTTTCTCGCAGCCTAGGAAAATGCCGTATTTCCCTCAACATCAGTTGCATTAGTATCCCATTCCCTCATCTCCAATAAAGCATTTGTTACCGCCACGAGTCCCAGGTAGGCTGCACCGTGAAGTCCTGTGAATCCTTCAGGGGTATTACTACCCTCTTGCGCAGAACGGTGCCACCACCAATCTCTCTCATGAATTAAGAGCAGCTTAGAGGATATATGCTTATCGTAGCCCTCGAGAAGTTTTAGCGCAAGTAATTTCACTCTTTCGCTAAGCTCCCTCCTTGCATGTGCCCCCCAGTAACAAGATGTATAGCCGACAAGGGGGGCTGCTACTGGTGGCGAATCAAGAGCAGTCGGAAGATCCCCGATGCACTGGAAGTTTAGAAAGGTCAAGCAAACCTCAGCCATCATTGAGTGGGGACTATGGAACAGGGGGTAAGCATTAGCCAGGTGCTCTTTCAGAGTGATGTGAACAAGGCGGAGGGTGGATGACGATGCATCAATTGTGACAAGCCCCAGCGAACAGTGCAGAACTGTTTCTATTGCGGGTATGTTCCAAATATTCTGGTTTGTATCTTCTTTTTCTACCCCTAGTGCTTGGCATAATTCGGTATCCTTCAATGGTCGCTCGGAACGCGATATCCACATCAGGGCCTCCATACCGAGCCTCGACCTGCTTCCGTTCTGCGACTGTATCCGCGTGAGGGTTGCCGTGTATGCATCTCCCAGCCCCTTCCCTTTTGTCATCTCATCAAGTTTTTCTCTTCTCTTGTGAATCGTCACCTCCCCCAGAATTGCGTCAATGTTTAGTGAAACTAGGAGGAATCTATCTACCAGTGTCAGTGAATTGCCTTCGCGTGTATTCTAGATGTATCTAGTATTGCTACTCACATTCCGGGAATCGTTCCAGGAACTTCTCTCATAATATCCCTCCGCAAATCATCGTCCATTGCCTCATGCTCCGTGTCCCCATCCAACCTCTTTCTCAGGTATGCCTCAATGTCACCGCCCGTAAGACTGATAGGTATTATAATAACCTTAGGGAAGTATCTCCTCACTTCCCCCTCGACATGATATCTCCCGGTAAATAATACCCGCGTACTCGGTGGCTCCCGAACAATGTCTCGCAGTGACCCAAGAAGCTCCTGTCGATTTTTCGGAGTGGATTCGTCCAACGCGTCGATGCATATATATTACCCTGAGCTTTCTCTTATGAGAGGGCCTGAAGACAAAGTTAGGAAGGCTATTGAAGAGGCAGTTACTTTCTGTTGGAAGCTTTTAGACCCCAAAGTTTTTGATAAGATGGAAGAATCTATGGTTCACAGAGCTCAAGCAGTTATTGAGGCGGATGGATGGTATACAAGATATTAATTACAATTACGCATTTATTTTATTTTTAAATATTTTTTTAGTTGTGGTTTTGAGGGTCATTTGTTGAGATGTCCGGCAGTAGTCTATGAGAGAGGCGGGCACCGTTGCCTGGCGATTTCCGGTTATTCATGTTAAAGGACGATATTTTACACCAAAAATGTGCCACTTTAATGACTCACAGCCTAAAAAACACAATATGACTAACCAAAATAGCATTATAAGTTTCCTTAGGTTTTTTCTATAACAATTGGGTGGTTTTTGTCACCTTCATGTGAACGCTGATTGCTTGAGGTTCGTTCCCTGTTGCAAAGCTCTTTTTCTCTGGAAAACCAAGTTTCAACGCACCAGTACCGGTATCTTTTACCTCCAGGAGCTCCCGATATTTCTCTCTCCAAACCTATCGAGAGATCCCGATTCCCTTTTTTCGTTATTAAAACAAATTCCGTGTCATTATAAAGGATTTTTAAATTTTTATTCTTTTTATCAACATTACCAGAAAGAGATCTCTGTGTTGGAGATACTTCTCGGCATGTTATCGCTATCGCTCGTGCTACCGATACCCCCCGGCTACCGCTATCGTTATCGTTTGTTCCTCGGGTTCATATATCCGTCGTTTTCGCGCGCAGTCATCGTCCGAAGTCGTTGTCCATAATCGCTAGAAAGAAGTCGCCGTCGCTGGAAGTTGCTGGGAAGGATAGTGTGAGCGTCGGGCGGTGGCTGGGTGGATCAGAAGAAAGGAAGAAGGGCTCGATGCGCAAAGGCTACAAGAGTTCTTTGTGGAGCTTGGCGCGTCTGTCAAATGGGAGGCAGAGAGTCGAATGCCCGATGGCTATAGATAGTAGGAGTTCTTTAAGAAGCATGTCCCTCTTTTGTTAGTATTATACGGGAGTCTTTAAGGGAAAGAAAGATGTAGCTGGAAGAGACTAGATATACGGATTACTTCGCTTTTGTACTATATATACTCCTGCCTCTACCTTGCCATGTGATCGCATTCCCATCATCGCCAGATTTTCGTTGCTTTGACCCCGCTTTTTAATACCCTAGATCGCATTATAAAGCGGTTCATCCTCGGTACAAAATGCTAAAATACAGTCGCACCTCGCTATGCATACAATAGACTCCTTTGTTGTGGAAAAACTGCCATTATGAACAAATCTCTTGGGGGTCTAATCAGCCTATAAAAATTACCCCGCCATAACGAATTATTAAGGGTAGCAAATTTGAATTAAATTTCTAGATTTCCATCCCTAGTCCCTATACAAATTCAATCCACTATAACAAACGGCAGCAGTAGGTGATACAGGGGGGGTATAAGGCTGTTTTATGACTAATTTCAATCTTCCCACCTTCCCCGGGAAATTCTTTACCATTCCTGACTTACAATACGGTACCAGATTTCCACAAGATGGGTATATTGAACAACCCGCTATTACGAAAGAAATGACCTGATACTTGGCGTTCGCTATAGCGGGGTGCGACTGTGCTCATAGCTTTCTGCTCCAAGATCGTACTCAAAAGAAGGAATTCTGAATACCCGACCAACCAAACGGAGGATAACTTGAAAAATGTTGGAAGTGGGTTAGTTTGACTACTCGCCGGATACCGGAGCCAACGCTGGTCTCCCCTGAACACTGGAACATACTACTACTGCCTTGGTTTTATCTTGCAGCCAAACATTTCAGAATTCGTCTTGCCTGAGAGTTGGAGAATTAAAATAGGGTATCCGAGCATATCAGGGAAGATACGGAAGAGCTGTGGAAGATGGAATGTTGGAGGGCAGCAACAAAACAGCACAGTGATAGTCTGAGTGGGATATAGAACTATTTCGCCAGTGTGGAAAGATCGCGGACAGGAAAGGTAGGGTTGACTTCGCTCTCTCCCGGTTCGGCACTAAATTAAACCAACGGTAGATACAGGTGTATAAGTAAAACATAAACAAAGCATTTTGGCCCTTCCATAGATCACCACACCCATCTCCACTTCCCCACACATGTCCACATTCCTCCGCACACCCCCATAGCAACATCCTCAAAAACCCTCCTCCGTAAATCACTAAATCTCCATGGCCATCCTTCATACTCCCAACTGATCCACAAGACTCCTGTACCCACCGGAATCAACAAGTATTAACAAATAATTGGATCTTGCGTGCTTTTCCTTATATACCCCCCCACAAAAGAGGCCAAATACTGTACTAGTACAGCACCAGTACCAGTAACCGTGTACTTGACAAAACTGAGAGTCTAGATTATGTATTAATTTGAAACTCTCAAGTGAGGATGTGACATTATATAGGGCTCAACGACTCTGGCGGTGAGGGAGGAGATAGCCAGGGCAATGCAGGCAGCGGTACAAAGGAGGGGAACGAAATCAATCTCAGATTGCGACTATGATTGGTATGGCACGTATATTTAGGTACCAACTTATACACACTGTGCTTTTTCCCTTTTCCCCCACCGGGACCATTTCTCACCCTTCCACGGGAAGCCCGGAGGCGTCTATTCTAGGATTCTAAATAAAAAAATAAAGACAAATCCTCTATTTGGCAGGGGAAATGTTGAACGATAAAAGGTATAAGTCTAGAAGATAATGATGAGGAAAAGTAGCAGTCTACAGAAGAAAAGGAGGAGGAGAAAAACTATAGAGAAGAAATATATGATACAAGGCTAATGGTAAAAGAGTTTGATAGCTGCGCACACTGATAGAACAACCCTCGCTAATTCACTTCCGGTCACCCATACCGCGCATTGCACATGACCAAAGTGCATGGAAAATTTCCCCACCGCTCTCCTAGTGGGTGAATACATCTATGAAAATATGAGAGTCGTAAATGGGCCAAAAGGAAAGGAAACGGAAATAACGGGAAAACGTGTGTGGGGAGGAACGTGGATGTTGTTATAAACCCAATATAAGGAGCAGGGAGGTGGAGGCTACAGATAGGAGCCTTGAAGAGCTAACTAGCCGCCAGTTCGGAATTAATCAAATGGGAACCCGCGGAATAGAATGTTGTGCTGAGCTTTAGTCTTGAATATCAAAACCTGCGGATCCTTTTGGAGGGGGGTCGGTCTAGGGAGGGCAGTCCGGGTGAAAAGGGAGCCGTAGACTTATCGCCATGTGACTGGAGAATCAAACTTTTGCGTTTAGATAGCAATTCCACAATTTTATCATGTCTATTCTGCAGAGCTTGCGAAAGTGCTGTTTCTCCAGCAAAATCTATCGTATCGGAGTTGACATCTGCGCGGTCTAGAAAGATCCTCACGATCCCCTTATGTCCACTCCGGGCGGCCATGAAGAATGGGGTTTGGCCATTTGCATCCGCAGTGTTAGGATCGACGTCAACCCGCTCCAACAACATCTTTACGACTTTCCCGTGCCCCTCACCGGCGGCTACGGAGAGTGGCGTTACGCCGTATTTATCCGCAGTATTGGGATTGACGCCAGCTCGCTCTAGTAATATCTTCACCACTCCTTCATGCCCTTTCCAGGCGGCCATGAAGAGTGGCGTTTGTCCATCCTCATCCACAGTGTTAGGATTGACGTCCGCCCGTTCCAGCAGCATCATCACGACTTCTTCGTGTCCCTCCAGGGCGGCTATAAAGAGTGGTGTCTGGCCTTCTTCATCCACAGTGTTGGGATTGACGTCCACCCGTTCCAGCAACATCCTCAACACTTTCTCGTGTCCCTCATCGGCGGCTGCGAAAAGTGGTGTTAAGCCGTAGTTATTTGCAGTGTTAGGATTGACATCAGCTCGCTCTAGCAATATCCTCATCACTCCCTCATGTCCTTTCCAGGCGGCCATGAAGAGTGGTGTTTGGCCATCTTCATCAACAGTGTTGGGATTGACGTCCGCCTGTTCTAGCAGCATCTTCACCACTTCCTCGTGTCCCTCATCGGCGGCTGCGGAGAGTGGTGTTAAGCCATAATTATTCCCAGTGTTGAAATTGACGCCCGCTCGCTCCAGCAATATCTTCACCACTCCTTTATGCCCTTTCCAGGCGGCCATGAAGAGTGGTGTTTGGCCATCTTCATCCGCAGCGTTGGGATTGACGTCCACCCGTTCAAGCAGCATCATCACGACTCTCTCGTGTCCCTCTCGGGAAGCTATAATGAGTGGTGTTGAACCATATTTCTTTTGAGTATTGGGTTTGACGTCCGCCTGTTCCAGCAGCACCTTCACGACTTCTTCGTGCCCCGCCAGGGCGGCTATGAATAGCGGTGTCTGGCCATCTTCATCCGCAGTGTTGGGATTGATGTCCACCCGTTCCAGCAGCATCTTGACCACTTCCTCGTGTCCCTCATCGGCGGCTGCGGAGAGCGGTGTTAAACCATAGTTATTTGCAATGTTGGGATTGACATCAACTCGCTCCAGCAATATCTTCACAACCCCCTCATGTCCTTTCCAGGCGGCCATGAAGAGTGGCGTTTGGCCATCTTCATCCGCAGTGTTGGGATTGATGTCCGCGCGTTCCAGTAGCACCATCACGGCTCCCTCATGTCCCTCCCGCGCCGCTATGATGAGTGATATTGAACCATATTTCTTCGGAGTGTTGGGATTGACGTCCGCGCGTTTGAGCAGCATCTCCATGACTCGCTCATTTCCTTTCCAGGTAGCCACTAAGAGTGGCGTTTGGCCATCTTTGTCCGCGGTGTTGGGATTGACGTCCATCCGTTCTAGCAGCATCATCACGACTCCCTCCTGCCCAAACTTGGCGGCCCACGAAAGCGGTGTTAAACCGTCTTTATCCCTTGTGCAGGGACTAACGTCTGATCGCTCTAGCAGCATCTTCACGACACCCTCACGTCCACTAGCAGCTGCGAACGAGAGTGGTGTTTGCCCACGCATATCTGCTGTGTCGGGGTTAACATCCACCCGCCCCAGCAGCATCATCGCAACTCCCTCGTGCCCATCCCAAGCAGCCTGCGAGAGTGGTGTTAGACCGTTTATATCCCTCATGTCCGGTTTGATATCCACCCGTTCTAGGAGCAATTTCACAACTCCTTCATGTCCATTCGAGACGGCCCACGATAGCGGGGTTCTGCCATATCTGTCAATCGTGTTAGGATTGACATCCGCTCGTTTCACCAGAATATTAACCACACCCTCACGTCCATATTCAGCAGCTGACGATAGGGGAGTTTGGCCATATTTATCCCTCGTATCAGGGTTGACATCCGCACGTTCCACGAGCATATGCACCACACCCTCATGCCCACATGCAGCAGCCCATGAGAGAGGTGTTCGACCATCTGTGTTCCTCGTATCGGGACCAACATCCTGTCGCCCCAGCAGCAACATTACCGTATCTTCATGTCCCTTTCTAGCAGCCCAGGAAAATGCCGTATTTCCTTCGACATCGATTGCATTAAGCTCCCATTCCATCGTCTCCAACAAAGCATCTGTTATCTCCACAAGCCCGAGGTAGGCTGCACCGTGAAGTCCTGTGAATCTCTCAGGGGTATTACTACCCTCTTGTCCAGAACGGTGCCACCACCAATCTCTCTTATGAAGTAAGAGTAGCTTGGAGGATACGTGTTTATCGAAGCCATCAAGAAGTTCTAACGCAAGTAATTTCACACTTTTACTAAGCCCCCTTCTTGCGTGTGTTCCCCAGTAACAAGATGCATAGCCGACAAAGGGATTTGCTACCGGTGGTGAACTAAGAGTAGTCGACAGATCTCGGATACACTGAAAGTTTAGGAAGGTCAAGCAAACCTCGGCCATCATCGAGTGGGCGCTATGAAACATAAGAGAATCATCGGACAGATGCTCCCGAAGAGTGAAGTGAACAAGACGGACGATAGACGTTGATGCCTCGATCGTGACAAGCCCCAGTGAACAGCGTAGCACCGTTTCTATTGCAGGTATGTTCCCATTATTCTGGCCTGTCTCTCCCCTTTCTACCCCCAGTGCATGGCATAACTCGACACCCTTCAATGGTCGCTCTGAATGCGATATCCACATCAAGGCCTCCATACCGAGCCTCGATTTGTTTCTATTTTGTGACTTTATCCGCGTGATAGTTGCCGTGTACGCGTCGCCGAGCCCCTTCCCTTTTGTCATCTCCTCAAGCTTTTTTCTTCTCTTGTGAATCGTCACCTCTCCCAGAATTACGTCAATGTTTAGTGAAACCAGGAGGAATCTATCTACCCTTGTCAGTGAATTGCTCTCACGTGTGTTCTAGATGTGCCTGATATTGCTACTTACACTCCAGAGATCATTTCAGGAATTACTCTCATAATATCCCTCCGCAAATTATCGTCCATTGCCCCATGCTCCGTGTCCCCATCCAGCCTCATGTTCAGATATACCCTGATATCATCGCCCGTAGGACTGACAGGTATTATAATAGCCCGGGGGAAGTATTTCCTCACTTCCTCCTGGACATGACATCTCCCGGTAAGTAATACCCGCGTACTCGGCGACTCCCGAATAATGTCTCGCAGTGATCCGAGAAGCTCCTGTCGACTCTTCGGAGTGGATTCATCCAATGCGTCGATGCATATATAAACTAAGGGGAGTAACGCGATAGTCGCTTTTAGCATTCCCACTATATCGGTTAATCGGAGACCCCGGCCAGGAAACCGCTTTCGGAACGCCCGTCGTATATCCTCCGGGATTTCTCCTATGCTCACAAGCTGCTTCAGGACTGCACCTAGCATATTTGTTGCTGACTGCTCCTGGTGCGCAAGAAAATCGCAATATAGCCAAGCGACAGCCAGATCCTTTTCCTCAGCCTGGTCGCAAAGACTATCAATCACAAGAGAGCTAGTACATTCTCCTTGTCAACGGTACCCGCCCACCTCTCCCTTCCGTGGCAGGAGCGTTCTTACCTCAGATATGTCTTCCCTACACCTGGACCCCCTGAACAAAATAACACCCGCTCAAGGCATCTATCATCTCCGGTACTCCAATTCCGAAACTCACCGGTTTCTAGAAGCCAATTCCCCACGCCATCGAGCCGGTCGGATCGCACGTCTTGGTGTCGCTGCTGAGGCTTTAGAGGCGATAGCCATTCCCGAATTTGATTATCCTCATCGCATATTCCTGTGTTGACGTTGATAACATTATAGGGATTGGTAACTACACTATAATTGAAAGAGTTGATATTGTCGGTGATGCTTGGGTTTTGCGATGATCTTTGTGTCATCTTTCTTGAACCGATTTCGATCAGCACCTCTAGTGTACCGGTAATTAGCAATTCTGTATCAAAGAGCTTGAGGGGATTCCACGGACCTCAAGACCTGAGGTGCGATCAGGCTTTGACGTTCCACAAACACCAGGCACCCAATCGCCCAGCCACCTCGGGCCGGCGAACTTTTGCAAGGCCCCTATTGACTCATGATTTTCGATCGCCCAACCACTAGAGCTGTCATACCATTATGGAGCATTAGGGTGCTTACATAAGTTTCAACCTTAACCTAAAATATTCGAAAGGAGGCCTCCTAAATATCCTACGTGGCTAAGGAACCTAGAACCGAAAAATGCAATTCCCAGCACCTGGCATCCCCCCAGGGCTCATCACCCCCCACAACGTCTAATCGATGGATTCAGGTCCACACAACTTCGCAAAACGGATTCGGTATAATTTAATTGTCACGGTTGTCCTGAATTACCCAATTGAAGCTCCACCGGAGCATACGCAATCACGAAGGAGGTTAATTATGGACACTTCCACAACTAAGTAAAACCTATTTCATGATATCTAAAGCCTACAGCTCGTACAGTACTTTGCAAATCAAGGTACGGTCTGGCTCAAGTAGTGAGGATGAATTTAACGAGGACCCATTTTTTATCCGGAGTTATTCATCTATAGGCCCGGCCAAGGAAGTTACTTATCACTGGGCATTTTAACTTCCCCGCTAATAGGTTTCGTATTCTGACAAACCGGGGATCCCGCCGCCGCCCCCTCTTTTCCCACTCCTATACCGCTTGGTGTACATCTACTTTCCAACCCCTTTCGGGCCGGCTCATATATCGAGTGATAGTCTGTGCGATATCAGGTTTTTTGTCTCTTTTGGGTGAGTTACATTTTTCTACAGACTAAAACGCACAGTGCAGTATTGTACAACATTGTACCGAAGCGAAAGCGCTAGGTTAAAGAAAAAGAAAAAAACCTCGCGCTAGCGACCTCTGAATCTATAACCTATTGATAATTGAAGGTGCCCGAAGGTTCATGAAAGTGGACGATACATGGATAGCGTGGCATGGCGGAGTATCCGGGAGATTACGGCGGAACATTCTAAGGCATGAGAATAGAAAGCTTTCTTTAGCGGGAGTATGTGCTATGTGTTATTTTTTTTTCCGGGAATTTCGAAGAATGTTCTTTTCCTTTGTTTTGTTTTGGAATTCCGTGGGAAAAGGTGGGCATCTGTGGCAAGCGGGATATGGTGACTGGATATCTTATACCCTATTAATCCTGTGCTTTCTTGCTATGAGAACGCTGGGCACTGAAAAATCACTGAAAAATTAGAATCATACTGCTTGCGTTTTGCCTCCAAGATACGCCAGCTGGTTCACAACACCGCTGTGTTGATCAAACGTCACTAAAAAAATCAGCCAATAATACAGAAAAAAAATTAAATCCCCCACGTTTCCTGTTTTCCTCGCAGGAGCGGCCGGGTAGGGCATCCTAGTATCATACTGCATTATGATGCCTGACAAAGCAAAAGACCCAGATTATGTATAACACCAATTAAACCCCCCAAGTGCGGGTGGCATTACTCGAGGTCTAACGGCTCTAGCGGCAAAGTGGATAACTACGTTAGTGTGTGCAGCGGCACCTATTATTTAAGGTACGATATATATATTAAGAACTACACGCGCCGTTTTTTCCACCAGGACTGCTCCCTGCCCTCCCACCGGAAACCCAGGGGCTTCTCTAGTACAAATAAAGCGTAGGAAAGGGTATAATTTGACAAGAGAAAAGGTAGATAATAAAAGAGGATATAAGTCTTGAAGTTAGTGGTGGGGGAAAACATCAGTCTATAGAAAAAAGGGGGGGGGAGAATAATGGAAGAAAAAAGGTATGATACTATTATTATACAACACTAATGCTATTATAACACCCAAGCTTTATGGCCGATAAGCTGATGAAAATCCGCTCTAATTTATCTCCGGTCGCTCACTCGCCCCACGAACTGTACACAACTGAAGTAAAGAAAAAACTCTCCCGCCGCTCTTCTGGTGGGTTGGCACATCTGCAGAGATAACGAGGTCACAAGAAAACCAAAAGGAAAAGGAATCGGAAATATGAAGGAAAAAAAGATGGAAAGAAATGCGGAGGGTATTGTAAAACTAGCGTACGGAGCAAGGATGTGAAGGCAATAGCATGAGTGTTAAAGGGCTAACTAGCCACCATCCTAGGATCTATGAAATGAAAATTCTTGGAACAGGAAGGCGTGCTGAGCTTTGGTCTTGATCAAAACCTACGGATCCTTTTGGAGGGGGGTTGACCATGAAACCGCCGGGGTGAGAATATATCGCCGCTTGGTCGAGGAACTAAATTTTTGCGTTCGAATAGTAACCCCACAATGGAATTATGTCCATTCCTCAGAGCTTGTGAAAGTGCAGTTTCACCAGCGAGATCTATCGTATCGGAGTTGACATCCACACGTTCCAAAAGTATCCTTACAACCCCCTCATGTCCTCTCCGGGCGGCTATGAAGAGTGGTGTTTGACCACTTTTATTCGGAATGTTAGGATTGACATCTGCTCGATCTAGCAGCATCTTCACAACCCCCTCATAGCCCTCTCGGGCGGCTATCGATAACGACGTTGAACCACATTTACTCACGGTGTTGAAGTTGATATCTGCTCGCTCCAGCAGCATCCTTACGACTCCCTCATCTCCTTTCCAGGCGGCGATGAAAAGTGGTGTTTGGCTATAACTATCCGCAATGTTGGGGTCAACATCATGCCGTGCTAGCAGCGTCTTTACGACTTCTGCATGTCCTTCCCAAGCGGCCATGAAAAGTGGTGTTTGGCCATCGTGATCTTCATCCGCAATGTTAGGATCGACGCCCTCCTGCTCCAGTAACACCTTAACAACTCCTTCGTGGCCCCCCTGGGTTGCTATAGAGAGCGGCGTTAAACAATATTTAGTCGCAGCGTTGAAATTGACATCGGCTCGTTCTAGGAGAACCTTTACAACCCCCTCATGCCCTTCCAACGCGGCTATGAAGAGTGGCGTTTGGCCACTTTCATCCGCGGTGTTGGGATTGAGGTCCGCTCGTTCCAGTAACATCCTCACGATTTCCCTGTGTCCCTCCCGGGCGGCTATGAAGAGTGGCGTCAAGCCATATTTATTCGGAGTGTTAGGATTGACCTCTGCTCGTTCTAACAGCATCTTCACAATTCCCTCATGTCCTTTCCAGGCGGCCATGTAGAGTGGCGTGTGGCCATAATTATTCGCAGTGTTGGGATACACACCGTTCCGCTCCAGTAGCATCTTAACAACTCCCTCATGCCCTTTACTGACTGCTATGATGAGTGGCGTTATGCCATTTTCAGCCGCGGTGTTGAAATTAACATCTTCTCGTTCCAGCAGCATCTTCACGACTTCTTCATGTCCTTCTAAGGTGGCTCTGAAGAGTGGCGTTTGGCCATACTTATTTGCAGTGTTGGGGTTTACACCGTCCCTCTCCAGGAGCATCTTCACGACTCCTTCATGGCTCTCCCGGGCGGCTACCAATAGTGGCGTTGAACCATATTCACTCGCAATGTTGAAATTGACATCTGCCCGCTCTAGCAGCATCCTTACGACTCCCTCATCTCCTTTCCAGGCGGCGATGAAAAGTGGTGTTTGGCTATAACTATCCGCAATGTTGGGGTCAACATCATGCCGTGCCAGCAGCGTCTTCACGACCTCCGCATGTCCTTCCCAGGCGGCAATAAAGAGTGGTGTTTGGCCGTCATGATCTTCATCCGCAGTGTTAGGATCGACATCCGCCCTCTCTAGCAACAACTCCACGACTCCTACATGGCCCTCCTGGGCGGCTATCGATAGTGGCGCTGAACTATATTTGCTCGCAGCGTTGAAAATGATATCTGTTCGCTCAAGAAGCATCTTCACGACTCCCTCATGTCCTTTCCAGGCGGCTATAAAGAGTGGTGCTAAGCCATCTACATTTGTAGTGTTAGGATTGACATCCACCCGCTCCAGGAGCATCTTCACGACTCTCTCTTGCCCACGCGCAGCAGCCCATAAGAGAGGTGTCCGACCATTTGCGTCCGCCGTATCAGGGTTAACATCTCCCCGCCCAAGTAGCATCTTCATCGTATCTTCATGCCCCTTTCTAGCAGCCCAAGCAAATGCCGTATTTCCCTCGACATCGGTTGCGTTGAGATCCCATTCCCTCATCTCCAACAAAGCATCCGCCATCTCCACGAGGCCGAAGTAGGTTGCACAGTGAAGCCCCGTGAATCCCTCGGAGGTATTGCCGCTTTCTGGCTCAGAGCGATGCCACCACCAAGCTCTTTCATGCATTAAAAGTAACTTGGAGGATACATGCTTGTCGAAACCACCGAGAAGTTTTAGTGCAAGTGGCCCCAATTTTTCACTGGGCTCCCTCTTTGCATGTATTCCCCAGTAGCAAGAGGCATAGCCTATAAAGGGGTCTTCTACCAGTGGCGAATCAAGAGTATCCGACAGGTCCCTGATGCATTGAAAGTTGAGGAAGGTCAAGCAAACCTCGGCCATCATCGAATGGGGGCTATGGAACAGGAAGGGCGCATTGAACAGATGTTCTTGGAGAGTGAAGTGAACAAGGCGGACGGTAGATGATGATGAATCAATCGTGACAAGCCCCAGCGAACAGTGCAGCACCGTTTCTATTGCAGGTATGTTCCCAATATTCCGGTCAGTATCCCCTCTTTCTACCCCAAGCGCGCAGCATAATTCAGTATCCTTCAATGGCCGCTCAGAATGCGACACCCACATTAGGGCCTGCATACCGAGCCTCGCTTTGCTTTCATTCTGTGATTTTATCCGTGTGAGGGTTGAAGTGTACGCATCTCCTAGCCCCTCCCCTTTTGTCATCTCCACAAGCTTTTTTCTTCTCTTGTAGATCGTCACCTCCCCCAGAATTGCGTCAATGTTTAGTGAAACTAGAAGGAATCTAGCTGCCGTTGTCAGCGAATTGCCGCTTCCTTGCCAAGGCGTCTGTTATTGCCACTCACATCTCGGAAATCATTTCAGGAATTATTCTCATAATATCCCCCCGTAAATCATCGTCCATTGCAGAGGGCATCGTGTCCCTATCCAATCTCACACCCACATACACTCTAATGTCATCGTCTGTAGGACTAACGAGTAATACAATAGCCTCAGGGAAGTATTTCTTCACTCCCCCCTGGACATGGCATCTCCCGGTAAATAATACCCGCGTACTCGGTGACTCCCGAACAACGTCCTGCAGTGACTCAAGTAGCTCCCGTCGACTCTTCGGAATAGATTCATCCAAAGCGTCGATGCATATATAAACTTGGGGCAGCAGCGCGATAGCCGTCTTTAGCATTCCCACTATATCGGGTAATCGGAGACCCCGGCCAGAAAACCGCCCCCGAAAAGCCCGTCGTACGTTCTCCGGGACCTCTCCTATGCTCACAAGCTGCTTCAGGATTGCACCCAGCATATTCGTTGTTGACTGCTCCTGATGGGAACGGAAATCGCAATATAGCCAAGCGACAGCCAGATCCTTTTCCTCAGCCTGGTCACAAAGGCTGTCAATTACTAGGGAACTAGTAGTATATTCTCCTTGTCAACACCACCCGCCCTCTTTTCCCTTTTCGGGGAGGAGCCCTCTTACCTTAGATACGTCTTTCCCACACCCGGACCCCCTGAGCACAACAACACCTGCTCACGGCATCCACCCTCTCCACCACTCCACTTCCGAAACTCACCGGTTTCTAGAAGCCAATTCCCCACGCCGTCGAGCCGATCGGATCGCACATCTTGGTGCCGTTGTTGGGGCCCTAGGGGCGATAGCCACTCCTGAATCTGATTATCCTCATCGGATATCCCCGTGTTGACGTTGATGACTTTATTGCGATTGGTAACTACACTGAGATTGAAAGAGTTGGTGTTGTCGTAGATGTTTGGGTTCTGCGACGATTTTTGTGCCATACCGTTCGAAATACTTCCGATCAGCACTTGTGGTGTAATTGGCAACGTTGTATCAAGGAGCTTTTTCCCGGATTCCGGTGATCTTAAGACTAGAGCGGGATAAGGCTTTGACGTTTCACAAGCACTAGGCACCCAATAACTTAGCCACCTCCCGCCAACAAAATCAAGCAAAAAACCCATACTGGAGTATAGCCTTAAGGGTTCTCGGTCATCCAACTATCATAGCCGCCTTACTTATACTGAGCATTGGGTTACTTGCCTAGGTGGCTGAAGAACTTAGAACCGAAAAAAAGCAACTCTCACCTTCTAGCAGCCTCTCAAAACTCGTTGCTGTTCTGTGATATCTAATCGATGGATTAAATTCACGAAACCCCACGAAACAAATTCCGATATAATTCAGTTGTCCTCGTAGTCCGAATTACTCAATTGAGGCCCTGCGGGGTTATACACAATAAAGTCAAACCCATTTCACGGCAGCTGGTGCCTATAGTTCGTCCAGCACTATAAATCAAGGGCACAATCCGCATAACCACCGAGGCCGAAACGACGAGGACCTATCTAAGTGTTGACCTATAGCTCAGGCCAAGAAAATTACTCAACATCACGTAGCATTTCCTAACTTCGCTGTTGACAGCCATCCTGCCTTTACTTCTGTTTTTCTCGTATGCACTTTTCAAACGCTTATTACTAATCATTGGGTAATTGTGTTGTCCGCTGACAATGAACAGTAAAACCAACCCCACCACCCCACCTTCTATTGGGCATCACAATTGAACATGTTTCCGATCACTGACACCCCTGTCAAGCGGCCGTATATCCCTCCACC
>QLOI01001749.1:28866-52778 GCA_003313605.1 Tuber umbilicatum | reverse complement strand
CTTCCACGGTCTGTCCAGCACAACACCCAGAGCAAGAATTCAAGATGTCATTAATACAAAACGCATCCTTCCCTCTAAAAAAAAAAAAAAAACTTCTACCCCAACACCACCTCAACCCTAATCGTCATCCTCCTCAGCACCATCATCAACAACGTTATAGAACTTAAGTTCGTAAACACCACGAGAAGTGGAAACCACGCGAAGCCAGTCCCGGAGCTGGTGCTTCTTGAGGTATTTCTTGGTCCTGCGCAAGCACAGTTAGCCATCTTCTTCCTTCCCCCACAAGAAAAGTAAGATACATACAAGTACTTAAGATACCTCCCAGAAAACTGAGTATGCGCAAGCACAACGATTTTCCCATCGCCCTCCTGCGATATTTGAACAACGTCTCCGAGGTTACCGACGCGGCCGTCAACCTTGATCTTGTCGTGGAGGAATTTCTCGAATTGGCTGACGTCGAAGATTTTGTCGCCGGCCGGGCGGGAGGCGTCAATTACGAACTATCACAGTCTATTAGTATTCCACAGAAAGGGGCTGAGAAGAGGGAGGTCCGAAATTACCTTGCGCGTAACCTTAGCAGGCTTCGCAGCTTTTGTAGACTTCTAAAAAGAGAAAACATATTTCAGCCTACTGATTTTTCGTGCAAAAACCAGCAAAGCGATAATGGTAGATACGTACAGCGTTAGGGGCCATTGCAAAGATAGAGAGAAAAAAAATCTAAGATGAGGTGCGCAAAGAGGTTTGGATATCCTACGCTGTGAGAAGACGGTTGGTGAGAGCGGGCGGTAGTGGTTGTTGCTAGAGTTTGTGATTGTTGTGGGGGACTTTTTGGCTTGGGAAATTCTGTGGTGTCGTGTGGTGTGCGGAGCAGTCACGACCAGGAGGCTTGGCACATCCATAATCACTCGTTGTTAGATTTCCTAATCTCTGTTGGATGACTAGGCAGGTCAACTTTTAAAGTTTACGGGCGTGTACTCGAGTAGACTACATACAACCTAAGAAACCTAGGTGCCCTAGGTTGCATGTACGAGTGCTCGTACTATGTTCGGGTGCCGGCAGTTAGCCTCCAAAAAGCTTGGATTTCGCTAAACCTTGTAGGAGTTGCTCACGATCCAGACTTAACTTTGACCCCATCCTAATTTAGGGACCCGAAAATTTACCAACAGATGGAACGCACGGTAATCCGATTCAATTGCTCAAGAGACCAAATAAGTTATCGTGTGTTGAACCTGAGGATATAATACAGCCATTACGCACCCCGAAACCAAAATAAATCCTCATCATCAACCGCGAAGCTAGCTCCCATCCCAATGGCTCCCACCCCGTCCCAACACTGATACCACACAAAAAAAAAGCATTACTCCTTCTCCTCTTCCTTCCCGGAGAGCACATCCACAAAGTCCCTGTACCTGAATACATCACCACCGTGAGTCTGCCCTCTTCCCAAGGCTCTCCTCTTCGTGAATCCTTTCAATGCCCGCTCAATGTCTGCCTCGCTCATTCTCTCACCCATACTCGTTAACGCGTCCGTAAGTTCTGCAACATCAATTGTGCCATCGTCATTATCGTCGAATGCCGCAAACGCACTTAAGAGGTCGGGTCCGGGGGTAAGCAGGGATAAATGTTGTGATAGGTGAGTGAGGTAAGAGGCCAAATTGAAAGGCGTTGGGACAGAAGACAAGTGTGCGTTGATTATTGTCGAAGTTGGGTCTTGGCCTGTTTAGGGATAAGTAGAGTTCCTACTATGCAGAAGCCGGATGGGATAGATACCGAGGCTCCCGAGCATAGCTCCAAGATCTCCCTTGCCGATAACCCCATCACCGTCTTTATCCAGCATTTGAAAGCTCTCTTTCAGCTCTTGAATCTGCGTACTAGATAGTTGTGTGAATGCTCCGGAAGATGTTCGCTTCAAATTACCGGTTGATCGAGGAGTCCCGAAGGGACTAGAGTTTGGCGAGAGACTGTAGCCCAGAGGCGATGGTTTCGCAGTGCGATTGGAAGCCTGCATCTCATCAGCACAGCTTTAGTAAATTCTTCATTAGCTACCTACCATGACCACCTGGTGAGAAGAGTGATTTCAAAGTTTGATAGTTCGCAAAGAGAAGCTTTGTGATCGGAGGTAAGGTGAAGTACGATAGGTGAGATAAAGCGATGGTTGTGTTTATTCAACAGTCCGCTGTCGCAGTTGTCCATTGCCACAACAACGATCGATAATCCGGCCCATCCACAATTCCTCTCGGTCCCATCCATCAACCCCCAGACCCCTCCGCAAGCCATGACACTTCAACGGTTACGGCCAATAACTCACTTCAGCGGAATAATCAATTTAAAATGCGCTACACATCCTCGAGCACACTTCTCAACTATATGCCCTCGCTTAATACAACATCCTGCGCCCTCTAGAGCACGGTTCCTACCGCGAATTCTGGACCCAGCGGTGTGGTTCCCGTTCTATAAGACCGAGGCGAAGAAAGGGAAAGCGGGCTCGAAAGAGAGAAAGCCCAGGATACATAATCCGTCTACCTTCTTTGTTGTGTGTCTCACCTTTTAACGGAAAATACGGCTTGTGTACTAATTGACGGACGTAGGTCATGGCAATGCTTATCGGTTCACAAGGAATTCAAATGATGCGTATTAGACAGACTCACGAGGATTACATGTGGCGGGCAGATACAAAGATTGCAGTTCTACGGGAGGTTGTTGAGCGGCTGGAGAAGGGGGAGGATGTGGATGTTGAGAAGATGCTAGGAGTTGGTAATGAGAAGGAAGAAAAGAGTTGGGAGGAGGGTATGCTGCTTTCTACTCTTGGGTAATCCGAATGGACACTGACGGCCGATCGCAGTCTTGAAGCAATTAGAAGAGGAAGACGCAGAGTGGGCAGCGAAGAGGAATCAGAAGGCTCAACCTACTCCCTCGATTGAAAGAAGCGATAGCATGGCTGCCGAAGCATCCAAGCCAGAGGGAAAACCAGGAGAAAACGAAAGGCCAGGAGAAGAACCACCAAAGTCACGGGGCCCAAGAAGTGCCCGAGACTATGGATTTAGCTAGAATGCTTACTCCGCAGAATATGGTGACATTGTATATAAAGCTGTATAATATCGTATGGCAGGTTAGCAAAAGTAGCCGAACAATGACGCCGCAGCGTTCGAGCGCACGTCGCAACCCCCACTCCTCACCGCCTCACCCTACCATACCCGCTACCATAACAAAAGAACCTCAGTAAAGCAGATGGGTGGTATAAGGTATTAACTAGGATTATATATTTATTTTCTTTTCAAAGAGTATTTGGCTGTGGCCTTGGTCGTCATTTTCTGAGGAGTTACTCGAGCAGGTGTTCGCAAAGTGCGCGTCGTTGGACCATGATGTTCGGTTGTTTGTGCTAACATAGAATACCATACCACTACAATCTCCATATCATCACCACCAGTCACCCAAGGCTCGGAGTTGCGCATTGGGCATCTATCTTTCTGGTGGGGTGATTGACTTTGGCTTTCCGATCTTTCCCCGCCAAACAAAACCGAAGGCCTTGGCAACCCCGAACTTCGTTAGTATACCCCCCCACCTCAGTATATATTCCTCCACTTCAAACCCACCTCTCAATTGGCATCTTCAAGACAAAATCTCCTTCGCAAAACTGTTCAAAAACAGTTACTCCACCCTTCCCATTCCACCAACGAAGGATATCACGCCAAAACAAAAATGGCCTTCGAAATCAAAGCCAAAATTGCCAACTTTGGCGGGCAGCTACTCAAGCTCGAGCATCAGAGTATCTCCTTTCCCCTTTCCTATCCCTCCAGTAGCCATTCAGTCTAACACAAACTGCTTAGGCACCTCAACAAAGACAAAAATGGCCTTAAACCTCTTCCTCCCTCCCATCTCCATTTCTCGCCCATCGAACAAGATCCCCGTCCTGATTTTTCTCTCAGGCCTAACCTGCACGGGGGACAACTGTGCCGAGAAAGGCTTCCTACAACCCCACGCTGCCAAGCATGGTATCGCAATCGTCTACCCAGACACCTCCCCCCGCGGAGCAAAAGTCGATGGAGAGGACGATAGCTGGGACTTTGGTTCCGGCGCGGGATTCTACGTGGATGCCACTACTGAAAGGTGGAGAAATAATTACAACATGTACACTTACATCAACGAGGAGCTACCCTTGGAACTTTTCAAGCAGTTCGAGGTACTGGATAGTAGCAGGGTTGGGATTACGGGTCATTCTATGGGCGGACATGGGGCTTTGACTATTGTACGACCCCCCCCCGTTCCCTCCACAGGATGGGTAGAGCTGATGAGAACGGGTGAGTAGTTCTTGAAAAACCCAGGCAAATACCTCTCCGTGTCAGCCTTCGCTCCCATCAGCAATCCGATAAACTGCCCGTGGGGACAGAAAGCTTTCAGCGGCTACTTTGGTGAGGAGAACGAGGAGAAGTGGGCGGAACATGATGCTACTGAGCTTGTAAAGGTGTGGGAGGAGGATAAGACTTTGGAGGCACTCATCGACGTGGGTACTGCTGATAATTTCTATAAGCAAGGACAATTGCTCCCAGAGAACTTTGAGAAGGCCGCGAGGGATGGGGGGGTTCAAGTTAGGTATCAGGAGGTATGCATTCAATAGTCCCGGGCGGAATGGTGAGGGAGAGAAGGTAAGGGCTAATGGTGGTGGTGGTGTGATATAGGGGTATGATCACAGTTACTTCTTCATTTCAAGCTTTGCAGGGGACCATTTGGACTTCCACGCAAAGTACTTGTGTAACTGGGCGCCTCGCTAGATAGATGAAATGGTGGTTGCTGATAAGTTAGTACTTCTGATAGACCATACGAAACCTGCAGGTAGCAATCCCTGCCCTACTAATGGAGAGCAACCTCCGGGAGAGGAGAATAACTCATTTACTGCGTGACTACCCACAACTATTCCACGACTAGCTGACCAGCGGTCAACTCAAAGATAAACGAAGCTTAAATGGCACCCCCCTAATCGCGATGACCCAATATTTCCCGCACGATGACGAATTGTAGCAACTATCAAGCTAATACGTCTAGTCACACTCCGCGTAAACCCCACCTCCTCCCAACCCATGATACCCAAGCACAAAAACGGACATTCACCCCCCCCTTAGCAACACACGCACACCAGCAAAGACAAACAGAAGATGCGGAGAACCAAAACTTCAAGCTCAGCGAGATTGTGCCGTAACACATAGCGACAAACACCGCCATCCATCCACAACAGACCACCCATCCACCGTCTCACCAGAAATCACCCCCTCTCACTCGAAACGCACAATCAAGAGAAATTTGCTCTTTATTTTCTTCGCTTTACGGGGGTATGACGCCCGCCGGTAGGTACTAGACAGCCACTATATTCGACATCGCAGTAGTTGTGCGGCCTGCCCGCTCAAGCTTGTCAGGTGCTTTGCTGATTGCGGGATAGTAATGTACCACCATTACCCCTCCAACTCGCCTACTCGAGCATGAGGGGGAGGTAACAGAACGTACCACTACCCAGCTCGAGCCCCCCACCCGGGACGCCGGCGACCAGACAAGGCCGGATAACCTCTCGCGCTAGTAACATCAATAATTTAGGGTCTATCCTGCCGTGGGGATCAACGGGTGTGCACCGTACATGTAAAGCTACCGTACCGACCGGCACTACTCTGAGATTTTATTGTCACGGCAGCGGTGTAGTGGTGAGTGTTCCCGCCTTGTATTACTTACTTCTGTCTGGCGTTTTGTTTCGGGTTTGTCCATCTCTTTGTTCGTTCCGCTACTCACGGGTGTGGGAAGACCATTTTCTTGCCTACTTACCGTTTATATTATCGGTTCGGTGTGTGTTCTTACTAGTATTCCGTGGATAGATTGGTTGGTCGGGCAATTGGTTCTCTGTTTCTCTCTTCCTGACTGTGTTCGATGACTGAGCCAGTAGACTATGCTGTGGTGAAGTGGGATATGTAGCGTTCTTCGTTGGCTTTCGCAGTGCACGGTAATCCCCCCGTTCCTAGCACATTCGCCCCCCCACAATCCCGGATCATGCTGAATCGATACCTCGCCGTCCCGTATGAACCCCCCAAGAAGTTCTAAACTTCTTTATACTGTACTGTACTGTACCAAAGCCTGAACTGCTGTCCCGGGTGGATCCCCCGGAATTTGGCCACCCGGGTAGCGGGGTGGAGTGTATATATACATCACCATGTAAATCTGGATTTCCGGGATTTGATCTCTAGTATTATACAATAGTAGGCTAACATTCACCCGTACACAAATACCCCTCAAGGCATGTGTGAACACCTACGAGTACCGAGCCCTCCCGGTGGGCAATATTCGGTACGTGCAATACAGCGCGATATATATCGACAAAACAACCCTAGTCCCAGTTCCTGTCGCACAATATTTAGCCCATCCTTGCCGTGCTGTATTGTACAGTACAAAATACCCTGTCCTCACCCCCACGGAAATCCCCCGATCGCTGGTACTTGGAGGTAATTTCCTGCGGGAAGTGTGGGTGACGAGGGTATGTTTGGGCCATCGGCGTGGATACCGATCTAAGGAGAAGAGAAAGAAAAAAAACAGGAAAAAAACTCCCCATGAAAGAAGATATAATAACTTACAGCCCCCGATATAATAAACAGCTAGGAAAAGAAGGAGGAGGATACAAAACGCCATAATAATATTATATATTACAACCAACGGACGAAATAATTGGAGAGCCATCATCGAGCGTCACTCGGCATCTATTGAATGACACAGGTGTCGTATTTGACATTGGCCCCGGGCTGGGAGCATACACTGCCGTCCTTTTCGAGCTTGAGCTGGGAATCGGGGGATGGGTTCCAGAGGTTTAGCACTACGATGCGGTCCCCCATTGCCACAACGATGCGTTCTTTTCCACCGGTGATAGAGAGGATTTCGCTGGTGGTGTTTAGGGAGATTGTTTGTTCTTTGCCTTCGCCGATGGGGACCACACTGATTTGCCCGGGTGCTCTTGAGAAGGCCAGGAATGCTGTTCGGCCTTGGGAGCAACCGGTATAGAATTTCCCACCGCTAACCTCTTTGATTTTCTCGCCGGTTCGAACCGTGAATGTGCCTTTGTTTACGGCGCCGACGAGACTGGCAAAACAAACCGCCCCATCCCCTTCCACTTTCAACACAAGCCTCCTTCCAAAGCCCTTCCAGGTCCTAGCCAAGCTGCGCTCCTCCCCATCCCAGACTCCCAACAGTGAATTCCCGACAAGTATCCCCCGACCATCGCTCTTAAAACTCAGGCTCTCACCGGTGACCCGATATACCAATATCCAGGGACAATCCTCCCACCTCTCGCTCTGCCCCGTGGATGCGCTTGCCGCTGGACCGGAGCCTTGTAAGAAAAAGTTGTTCCTGCGGCGCCAGAGGGCGTACGAAGGGTGTATAATTGCCGTCTTGTCCATTGTGGTTATCGCCACAAGTGGTTCTTCCGTCTTACCGGCTCGGCCGAGGGCGATTGACTCGACGGCTGGAATCGGTACAGAGTAGAGGCGTAGCGAAAGGCCGTTGGATAGGAGGGCGTAGAGGTATAATTTCCGTTTTGTCGAGAGGGCCAAATACCCCCCCTTCACGACGAGTTTGGTCACTTTGTCATTGATTTGGATAGTGTGCGTTTGTGTTATCGGGGATTCTGTAATGTCGTAGACGTGCACCTTGTTTCTGCCCACTACCACTGCCATTTTCCCTTCCACACCGCTTCCCCCGTCGCAGGAAACTAATACGGCCCCGCGCGAGGGTGGTAGTAAGTATGTCCCCCGGGAATACATCCATGCCGGAGCGGTCTCACGCACGTACTGTGTGAATAGCTTTTCCACCGTTGGGATTGGGATCCGGTGCGGGACGGTCTCGCGGCCAAAGTGCGCGCGCAGTATAGAGAGGTGTGGCCGAAGGAGTTGTGGTGAATGGGATTTCGATAAAAAAATTGTTGCGCGCCAGTGTTTGCAGGTTAGACTTGCGGTGAAGAGCGTTTGGGTGTCGAGGTATGCGAAGACGGAAGAGAGGAGGGATGTGTGTAGTGTTTGTGCTCTGTTTGCGGGGCATTGGGGTGGGGATAGAGGTTGTTTGGGGGATGGTGAGAGCGATATCATTTTTGATTTCGGATTTGGTGGTTTCTAGGAGCGGTCAGGTTTGTGGCAGTTGTAGCTCCGAGCCGCAGAGGTAATGGTTGCGTGCGGTGAATTATCGGAGGTGCGGCGATGGAGAGGAGGAGAGAGGAAGAGAAAGCTCGTCACGATATGGTTCGATTTGGCAGGAACGTAGGGTAATCCAAGGAGGGGGAGTTTGGCTCAGCAGACAGACGTGGAGTTAAGTTATAGCCCTCCCTAGTTCCCGGGCAATTGAGCGAAGGGGTGGTGCCTGTATTGCTGGTGGTGTATCTGAAACAAAAGGGCACGAAAACCCATCCACCTATTGTAATAGCCGCATAGTGCTTGTACCACAAAAATTGAATGATAGCACCCAGCCAGTCCCGAAAAACGACCAAGTCGCACCACTGTAGCGATGAAAGCACGCATCGGAGAGGAAATGAAAGCGAAAGCAGAAAAGAGTCGCCCAGATTTTCTCTTTCGTTTACATTCGAGTTAGCCTTGTCCAGCATGGTTCTACCAGGTTTGTGATGAAACGGAGGATCAAAGAGGAGGCTGGCACAAGGGATGCCTTTGTGGTTTCTGTGGTTGCTGATCTTGGGGCAGAGTTGGGCACAGCATGCTGGGATACCGGTAATTGGCCGCTGCACCAGATTGGTCGAAAACGGGGGTGAATGATTTGAGGTCGTTATGAAACGAAACCCTAACCACCCTCGGTCTTTCACTTCCCGAAAGCTATCCAGCTTCGAAGGCCTGGCTGGCTCGAGGGGACACGGCACAAAACATTTTCATAATAATGATGATAATATTGTTATTACAATACTGGGCGGTGTTACAAGTATACATACTAAAGATAGCACTGTACAAGTAATTGCTATGATACTTCGGGTGCTGGGACGCCATTGTTTCCACAAAGGAAAAAAATCTAGGAAGAAGGAAACGGGCTCCCAACGTAAGGACAAAGGTTACGGGTGCCGTGCTCGAATACACGAGCAACATACCGGTAAATTCTTTATGCCCAAATTGGTGAACAATTCTAATCCGGGTAACAGTGGATGACCCTTGCTCGGACCTAATCAAACACGCTGTGCTCAAGTACTTGAACTCTGATACAAGCAACCTCCCTGTCTTAATACCCTCCCTACTATACAATTATCGTCATAGTAAGGGCCCCGTAGGGGTTATTTCCAGAAACATACCATTTTTCCTATCCACCTTCCACGACGATCCTACCCCCGTGAGCCGTGCACACAGTAACATGCTGAGGGAAGGGTTACTCGGTAAGCACATCTTACGGTGAGCAGTCTCCCCATACGGCACGCCTTTATCAGCACAGTAACGTGCGCTATAGCACAAACCTCAGCTATGGACATCACATTACCTCACTCGCTAGACAATAACAAGGTTGCCCCCTTTTCGCGAGCCACATGGGGGTGACATGTGCTGACTCTGACCAGAGATACCTCTATATATATGCAATTGGCACATATAGGCAGGCACAGCGGGGACTGAGGGGTGCGGTGGTTACTGCACTTGCCCTGCAGGAACGATGATAGGATGCCATGGCAGAGCTCAACCCGTCGAATGGGGTTGTTGTGTCACGTTGTATAGTGCCAAGCACGTTTTAGGATGTGTTGAACACATGTGCGAGTACTATATGACACTGGTGCCGGTGCGCTACTGGATGCCATTGTGCTAGGTTGCATGTCCCATTTGCCTGATGGGTTTTATGAGCGATTTGGCAGGCGAAAGGAGAGTTGGAGGGGAGAGGAAGTAGAGAATTGGATCTAGCGATGTTATTATCGCAGGTGATGTTTATTGGGTTTTTGTGGGGAGGGGGTGGGAATGTTTATGGCAAACATCCGTCTTCGCGGGTGGTGGCGATCGGAAGGTTTATATTCGAGTGCTGAGGTACGGCAGTGGAGTTCAGAGGGCTTATCACACCGGTATTCTACGACAAAACAAGTCTGAGGCTTTCATACTACTGTACCCGCGTCTAGCGCCGAAATGTTAAGGGCGGTTCAACATTGCGTTTGTCCCGCCCGGTCGCAATTCTGTCGTGGAATGCTCAGCGCGGATGTTTCGGTTGGTGGCCCTCCGTAAACACGGACATGAAGTACCCGTACGTACGAGTACACCTTGGCTGCTGGGGGAATTGCGGCACGGTTGCCCCTTTCGTGTTTAGAGGCCGCATTTAGCAAGCCATCTCCGGTTGACTAAAGTCAGAGACTATAAGGCTTCGGGTAACAGTACTCGAGTACTTGTGCTTTGCAAAAGTTTCCGGAGACACGGAGATTAGTCTTGGCACGTTTTAGCAGGTCCCACCTGACCTAGCACCAGACCAGATTCCACATTTCCGGAAACTTTTGCAATGTGCAAGTGCTATACAGATGGAAGGTATCCGTTGAGCTCGGAGGTGCCTTCCAATTCCAAAAGTATCCGAAAAGGAGCGACCCATTGCAAGTGGCTCACCCCTTGGTGCAAATTCTGAGAACAAAAGGAAGGCATTGGAGGAAATTGTGAATGAAGGAGCGAAGAAAAGGAGTTTGGGAAGGAAAGATCAAGGAAAGGGCTGAGAGAAATTTGATTTTGGGTAAACAGTTGTATTAACTATAAAAAACCCATATAAGTATATAAGAATATACTCGAAAAGTTTGAAGGAAAAAAAGTATCCGGAAATCTTGGCATGGTTTAGACCTGGAAACGCCAAGATTTCTTGGTGTTCTTGGGGAGGGTACGAGAGGTATTAGGAACATGCACACTCATCTGTTTTGAGTATGTACCGTACGGAGGTAAGAGATGGGATAGACAGGGGGTTTCGAGTCCTGGCGTTCAATACCGTCAGAGGTACCGTCAAGAAATATTCAATTTGGCAGGAATGATGCCAGGGAGGGTAAGAAGCTTTGACATCTCGAACCACTGTCCATCCCGTCACTGACCCCTATGCGGTACCCAAGTACGAGCGACCCCTGCGTACTTCACGGCATCTACGGCGCATGGGGGTTAGGAAACTTATTGAAGCCATAATAGGAGATGGTTGAAACACGGAGAGAGACAGTGGGTAAATTTTCCCAGGAACTAACGACTGCCCGTGGAAAACCGGTTTGTTATCATACTTAAGGGTATCATAATCGGATAGCGAATTAACTACATTTTCGCATAAAGGGAAACGAGGAAGATAACATTAAAGTTTTCTCATTGGTTATGGCTTGATATTGAAGTCACGGGGGATGGGTTACGCGTCTATAGTCCCGAGCTACCTGAATTCCCGGGATTGGATGGTACGGGGTGGGTTTTCTTGCTGTTGTCGGTCCGCTAGTGATGAAGAGGGAACGGGAATTGTAGTATTTTAGTTGAGCGGAGCGTGTGAATTGAAGCACTCCCTTCCTCTTCACCGTACGGTGATGGCCTCGGAATTGAGCCTGCGGCCCGGCATCTTCGATGTTCGCCCGGCCTATGCGAGGGTTGGAGATCAGTTACGGGCCTTGTACCCTCTTTTCTTGTTTTGTTACACTGCTAATTTTCCACTATCACTCACTAGCTATAGCCTTCTCAATATTTTACACCCGTTCACCTACGATGGATTATTGGTAGAGCACCGGCAGTTGCGGAAATAGTATTCAAGAAAGCATCATACTCGAAAGCCCTTATCAACCGGATCACGCCCAGTTACTTTATGATCCGGAGAAGAGAAGTTGCGCTAGATATAAGGACGTAGTGGAGGGTGTAATATGGCTACATTTACGGCTCGCATTTACCAGAGTACCGCACCAAAAACTCATAGCATAGAACATTAATCGGCTGGTTAAACTAGACCTATAGGGTACAAGCCCATCACACACTGCTGAAGGAAAAATGTTCCAAAATGAAGGGGATATATTGCAGTAACAGAGTTGCCATCTCCAATCATCCACTATAAGGAGCTTGGACGCGCTTTCCTGAGTACTGTACAGTACCGGCAATATGTTCAAGATGCCAACCACCCTACCCAGCCAACTCTGTGCAAGGACAGAGGAATACAATCCCTTCAATAACCATCTTAGTGTAGAGATATAGCCGGTAGAATTCAGGAAACTTGTTCTAAATGTTAGTAGGGGGTTGTCCATCGTGATACCCTCGATTCCAGATCCAGACAGAACGCCACACATCGGCCATTAGGCAGCTCCCTCTTCCGGACCTCGCTTTTTTCCCTTCATTCCTTCGAATCATCCCCTCCTATAACACCAACCGCCAGCCATAATGGACATAGAAGTGTGCCCCGGCAGCACAAGTTCCAACTCCATGGTGCGCACACTGAGGTCTGGTAGTACCATGATCGCTACATGCTACTCGTACAAGGCTTTGTGACGGTGAGACATATCTGCTCTCCACTTACCGCGTCTTACGGTTGAACAAATATGAACTGTATCCTCGGATACTGCTTCCCGGCTATGGATAGACTTGAGTTGTGATTGGGGCCACGGTACCACATCAGCCCTGCCACAAAGCAAGTAATTGTATCTTCGCGGTGGCAAAGAAATACTGGGGCCCCCGAACCCCCCTAGCGGTAAGAATTCTTGTAATGTCCTCGGCTGGTGTGTCCGGGCGCCGTGTGCATTATGGGTGGTGCAGTAATCTTCTAATTCCGAACAGAGATTCATTTGAGGGTTGGAGAAATTCCGAGACTCGATGGCGAGAGGACTTTAACCCCTTGGCACAAACCTTTGGGGGTTCTCGTCCGGGTCGTCGGGGAACTGCACTTGTATCAGGACGGGGCTTTCTATCCAAGTGACATACCGGTACCAGTCAGTACTAGTTGTCGAGCAACCTTTTCGAGCAGCACGAGTACATCGGGGGTGCAATTCAATAAACCGGTCTCAGTGGCCCGAGACTGGGTGGATCCATCAAAGTTTCTTACGGAGACGAATGATTACTTTGGTGATTGCCCTTGTGGTATCGGTTTTTGGTTTTTGATTTATTTGTTTTCGTTTTTGCTTCGGGCTTTCTATTTGCCGTGGGATACTTCCTGGATACAGTGGTTTGTGCCCGGAAAGTGTTTACTTTATGCCATACTTAAGACAATACCACGGATTTATCGAAAGAAAAAAAGTCACCAAATGACATAGCTTACCTTTCGGGGCACTGGTATTATCATTTGGCGAATCGAAAGTCCGGATCTCTTAGTGCGTTTTCAGGCAGTAGTATCGGCGCTCCATGTCCCGGCGAGGAACAATTAGTGTTTGTACTCGAACCCGAGGACCGGGGAACATTACGGTTTTTGGAGGAGGTAACTTTAGGGCGGCTGTAGATGCTTAGTGCTCGAAGCGTCAGATACGGTGTGGAAAGTTGTGAAAGGGCCATGATGCTGTTCGGCGTGGTTATTGTACGGTAGGGTAATCTGGTTTGGGGTGCAGAGTCTTGTTTTCCTGAGAGCTGACTACGGGTAAGTCGGTAGATTTTGTGAGCAAAGATATCGGCTAGATCCGCCGGGAATCGCGGAGGCACTACGGGGGGGGGGAAATGGGATTGAAATTTTCCTTTATCAGCCCCATAATGGTAGGAGTACCGGTACCGGTACTCGTTGGGGGATACGCTTGATAGGAGTACTGGAGCGAAGCATCCGAATACCCACGGCGGAAGGGTTGCGCGTCCATGCTAAAGGGGAAAACGTCGATATTTGCGATTATTGTAATCTGAACGGTCCAATCATCAAGCACCCATTGCCGAAGCAACTGCCCATGTGCTTCCCCGAAGGCATTCATGCTGCCATAAGTTAGACAAGTTGTTCCACTGCTCATGGCATGTGGACCAATCGTACCGTACGAATCGCACCCAGCCGGAAACGCCCGAGGACAAATCAATGCTCAGGGATTCACCGGGAGTGGGGATCACGGTAAACTCCATCCCGCAACACCATAGCAACACTTGACCTCTGGGCTGCAGTGAGGTGCTCCAGTGAGACATAAACTAGCGACCTCTGGGAGAAACATTCGAGTAAGGATACGGCAGTCACAGAGTCGATCCCCCGAGTGAAAAAGTTCGTCCGAAACGTGGGAAGGCCAGAAAAATCCACGGGGGACAAACAAGGGTCTGGCTACCGGCAGTCCCTTTCGCTCGGATCTTGGGTTCTCCAAGTTGACATGATCAGAGCGAGGGGCGAAGGGTGAAGGGTAACGGTTTACAAGGAGATGCTGCTGATACCTTACTATTTTGGCTAGTCTGGAGTACAGATGCCTTGATACTTGCACTCTTACCGTACGGTACCGTATCTCACCGCTTGAGTCGAGTGCTGTTCCTGGCACATCATGCAGAGAGGCTCTTTCACCAAGCGAAGTCCTTATGATTGGATAACTCTCCAGGTACGAGAACTGCATGTGCTGTACAAGTATGATAGTACCGGTGCAGATACAACAGTACCGGTATTCGAGCAACAGTGCCATCAAGACTCGCTTCACTTTTTCTTTGGTCCAGACTATTGCGGGTATTGGGGCTGAACGGGTGCCGTACGGGGATGGTGGGCATCTCTTTTTTCCCATTCTTTTTCTTTTTCTCTTTCCTCCTTCGGATTTTGCGATTGGGATGGGACAAGTCCGACTTTCCGTCCCCCCGTGTTGGACAGTTGGAGCCTGTCAAACGCTCACCGATTTGGAGTATCCCTGGCCTGGGAAGAGGTGCGTGTGTGTGTGTGCTAGGAGCTCGCTTCTGCTCGAGCAGTATTATTGCGCAAAGCGCAAGCTCTCATTGAGTACCGGTATCGCTCTGGCAACTACTACTTCGGGCCAATGGATAATGGGGGGTTTTATTCGAAGCTGAGCGTGTCTGAGGTTCAGGGGAAAGTTTGCAATGGTAAATTCCACCCTTTTCCCTTTTCCCTCTTCCCTTTTCGCTTTTTTCGGCACCAGCCTCCCCACCTCAAGATCACAGCATCGCAAATACTGATCACTGATTGCTTGGTTAATTACTTGAGTTGGTTGATTGATTCGCCTGTCACTAAATGAATGTTTGAGGAAAAATTCGGAGCCGAATATATCCATTTCTTTCTCCTCTATTCCTTCTTTCTTCTTCTCACCCCCTCTCTTCCTCTTCCTCTCTTACTCACTCACGCTCTCTTTTTGTCTGTCGTTTTCGCTGTCCTTCGTTTGATCTTGGACTCGAGAAGTGGAACTTGTGTGCTACTGCACCAGCCGAGTCTTATCCGAGCAAGCGTCTTTCGTTCCTTAAAAAAGAAGTTTGCAGGGAAGGGGGCTTCCTTTCGCGCGCCGCCCCAGCAAGCCCTCATTTCGTCCGTTCCTTTCTTTTTTGTATGCAACCGGTGCAACTTTTGTGATCTACCACTTCTTCCCCTCCCGTCCCACTCGACTTCTACTCGAGTACTTGCTAATTTTTTTTTTTCCCGTCTCCTCACCACTTCTTAAACTTACACTTCCCTCTCACGCTCGTTTCTTGCTGCTGGAAATTTGGACGGACGGTTGGGAGAACTTGGTTTACGTTTGGAAAGGCATAGGCAGAGAGAGCAAAGGAGAAGTTGAGAAAAGATAGGAGAGAGTTTAGAGGGAAGGACTTTCAACAGACGACGGGGGAAACATCCGAATCACCACTCAGCAAACCCGTCCACCTTCCACAAGCCAAGGACGAGCTCGCAGCAAAACTAATGTCTCCACCTTCCTCGCAACAGTAACATATTCTAGAGAACGACTATGACAGCCCGCAGTCCCCCATTGCTTCGAATATGCCTCGGCCGTCGCTCCTGTCTCCACGCCGTCATTCCAAATCACTCGCTCCTTGTTCTCATCCTTCTCCTCACAGCGCTGCTCCTCGCACCACCGCAGGTCCTTGCGCAAAATTCACCAACCCCGACAAGCCTTTCCCCCGGCTCAGCCACTGCAACACCCGGCGTTGATGGTTTAACGGTGGAATCCACCAGCTCCTCCAACGACACATGGCCAAGGCTCTTTGACTCAACCAGTATCAGCGCGAACAGTTCGTCGGACTCGTGTCCGAACTTCTTTAATAAGTTCCTGGCGGATAAAACCTTTTTGGATTGCTTGCCGTTGTCAGGTCTTCTCCTGGTTTGAGCTCCCCTCAGCGCTTCGCGTTGGTCATTTTTTCTGATTGGGGCCTGGTGGACAGAACTCGTTGAGTTATTTCGACGTCACGAAAAAGGGTACCTTCGCAACAGCGAGGGTGGTTGACAAAACTTGCAATGTTCCCCTGGCCACATGCACCAACGTGATGGAGAAGTTGGGCTGGCAAATCCTCCTTGACGAGAATTGCGGACAGGATTTCAGGAATCAGAACCCCATTGTTGTCCAGGCCTATGCAGGGTTTATTGCCTATCGCGTGGTGTATTCCGCTGGGTGTTTGAAGTCGGCTTCTGGGTCTTACTGTAGGTCTGCTGTCGTCATTCGGGTATGGATGGGAACTAATCGGGGGTGGGCGCAGGCTATGTCGACGCCATCACGAATACCACCAGTCCGAGCGATTCCTACGTGTATTACTTGCCATTGGGGATCAAGTTCCCTGGGGGGTCCAGGCCTACGTATGCCCCCTCTCCCCTACTTTACCGTGTTGGTAGAACTGACAATGACGCACAGCTGCTCCTCTTGCCTTTCCCAGACAATGGCAATTTTTGCCGGTACCGCCGGAAATTCTTCACAGCCATTATCAAACACCTACGTTCCCGCGGCGGAGCAAATTAACCTTGGTATCTTTCCCTTTTCTCCTCCCTTCTCGACATATCACGACTAATCACTCGCAGGTTGTGGTCCCAACTTTGTCAATTCAACGGTGGAAATCCTGAACGATGCCTCAGCGAGTTCTCCAAGGCTTGTCATTGTCGCTGCAACGGCAGTCTTGAGTGCCTTACTCGCGCTAATGTGATGTATGTGTTTTTTTATTTCATTCAAACCTATTGTTTAATAAGGTGGATTATATATCATATTTTGAATAAGGTGTTTTAGCATTTTTTTTTTTTTCATTTTCACATTCCTTTTCTACTGTAAGATGGGACTCTTTTTTCTCTTTTTCTCTTTCTCATGGTGAGGGTGTTTTCCTTTTTCATGGACATTGGATTCGATCTGGTATGGTTTGAGTGGGCTTGTATTGGCTATCTGGTTTTTGTTATTCTCTCTGTGATATATTGGTATGAATGTAGGATGAAATTTTACCGGTGTGTGGAGCTTGGTGACATCTCGTTACTCTTCTCCCCCATTTTGCACCAAAAATAGGCATGTTCACTTTGCAAGAGCACTGTTTCGCCATTCTGCAAGAAAATGGGAAATTTGCTAGCGCCTTTAGAGCTATCCAGACATTACTCATAAGAAACAAGCTGCGTTAGTAAATGTCCACGACACAATGCCAGAAATAACGACAGCGGTCAACGGGTGCTCTATAATTTTATAAATATTCCCCGCGCAAAGAGCACAGTAATCGCAACTACGTCGAACCAGGACCCCAATCCCAGCGAGAGAATCCTCACAACCTCCACCCAAAGAGCCCGCACAACCACCTACACCCCGGCACCAATCTTGTCACAGTTCCATAGAGACCGAGTTTCCGGGGTAAGAGACACGACACGCGCGCAACAAACAAACCTCAGCGCGCTCCCCAATCACGATCACCCCATACAACATCCGCCCAAAGTCCGCCAATCTTGGTCGCGAGATTGGAGGTCGGGAGGGTGACGAATTTTATCCCCGCACCGTACAAGGGGAGCAGAGCAGAGCAGATACCAATTTTCCAGAAACAATATATTCGTTACTGCGCATTCCCCTTTCGAACCCGGCTGTGCGAGAACATGTTGGCGGAGAACGGGGTGGGTGGGTTCCGGGGTGGTGCAAAGCGCTTATGACGTGTACGGTACTGTACAGTACCGTACTGCATGGTAATAATATAAGTACCAGGTGGGTGCGTCTTCGTAATGCTCGTTTGGAAAAGAGAAAGTAGATTTGAGGCGTCGAGTGGTACTTGTGCTGTGCTGTGCTGTACTGTACTGTACTGTGTTCAGTTCTTGTCTATTGATATGTTCCGATTTTTTTTTTCATAAATATTTTCTGCTGAAAATTACATTCCTTTTTCCGCGCATTGACGAATACATTGTCAGTGGTCCAGTGTCTTCGCAGCTGATTTTGTGGAAGCTGAAATTGGGTGGTGAAGCTATGTTGAGTTGTGATGCTCCATTGCGATATCTCGTTTCCGATAAAAATGCCATAAAGCGATGTTTCGTGCCCGCCTGCCGAACAGCGTAAAAATACCGTAACAATAGCACCTTAGCCACGCTGAACGATACGATAATACTTTCGTTAGACCCTGGTATCATACAACGCCGTACTTTCCAAACAGCGTTCTATATAAACTTCGCAAACTCCACCTTGCAAACTTTACACATCACCTTACAAAGCACGGCGTGCCAAACACCCCCTTAATTTTTCCTTCCCCTTCATAAGCCATCACTCCCCCCCCGGACTGGGGCACATGGACAGAAATTCACCCGCCTGGTACCTGTTCATTACACGGTCCAAGCGCTCAGCATGCAGATTCTTGCCATGTGCGAGTGCAGTGCCGCCCGCCAGATATCAGATGGAAATGCCTCGCGGTCGGCGTTTTCTCGACCGGGATGGGCTGGAGCGGGTACAGTACAGTGTCGTTCTGCTGGTAAACCCGGAATGGCCTGACCCGTTGGGTTCCGTACGTGCCGGCGGTTGTGTCCGTCCGTCATATAAGGTTCATGTACTTGTAGCGTCTGCGGTATCGCGGTCTTGGCGGTCGTCGGCTGGAAGATTGGTGTTTACCAGCGCCCCCAGTCGGACGACGACTGGACGGGACGACGAGGACGAGGACTAGCCCCGCCCGACGGGCGTCGACGGCCGTCGACTGAAGTTGGTCAATGCACCCAGTAAGACATACACTAGTGCTACAATAAGTCAAAACAAAAATAAGGTGAAACAACCGAATAAAATCAATGAATAAACAAAATTTTAATGGGGTAATATGGTATCCATAAAAGGAAACCCAAGACTAGCGCCGTCCGACTGCCGTCGCCCCGTCCGGTCCGTCCGAAGACGAGACATTCTCGTCCTCCGTCGTCCTGACTCCGTCTAGGACGGACGGGACGACTGGAAGCGCTGGTGTTTGCTAGGGTATCCTCCGGGCATTCGCCGTTACGTACCGGATTGAGAAGGGAGGGCGGGGGTCGTCCGTGTCTTTCTGTCTTGTCTTGGCTGGGGATGGTGCGGTGCTCGGTGTGCTATGGGGATGCTCGGGAGTCGGATGTATTGTGGGAATGAGGTGGCGGATGTCATTGGTGATGGCTACTTTTATACTGAAAATGCTGCGTTTCAGTACCGGGACTTGGCCGCCAGTAGAAGTAGATCAATTCTTTATAATATGGTGTTTCTGGGTATTCCAATTGTGGGATTGGGATTTTGGAGAATGTGGTGCGATATTGCTTAACTGAGGTGATTCGGAATTGGTAATTTGCATACAGCTATATACCTTTTTATATGAGCATCCATACAAATTCTTGGTACTTGTACTTAACTCCAGTTCTTGAACAGGGTGCACCAATTGACAAGAGCTATGCGCGAAACGGGAAATTTTGGTATAAAAATATAAATTTTAGAATTACTAGGTCTTCCACTATCTATTGATGTACATTTTATTTTGATTGATCAAGAGGTGGGTGTGCAAATTGCGATTTCCGTGACCCAAATTTCAACCATTTGGTGTGTTTTGGCTGGTACAGTACTTGAACCCACCGACGATGACTTTTGTCCAAATACCTGTATCAGACCGTACTGGTATGATACTGTACTGTATTCACGGTGCCGAGTGCTGAGTAAATCACGTGATTTTCTATCCTAATTTGCCAACGATTTTGATGGGCAATTTCACTCACTTCAAGTGTCGAGTATCGCAATCGCCGGAATCGAAGATCACGTGATTTACTTAGCACTCGTCAATGTGAGGTACTGTACTCGGGTATGATGCAATCCGGAACACCTACTGCTCATCAGCTCTAAGCCTTCCAATTCAATGAGTGTGAAGGGAACTTGCGGCAGTTGTACAACAAGTGATTTGATCTCGATAAGCGGGAAAACCAGACACGAGTTTTGGCAACGAGGTTATATTTGCTTCGCGACGATGTCGACAGCGCTATTTCCCGCCCCTAGTAGGATACTGTTCCGGTACACTATTACCAGTGCCTGCGATTATCACGACTTTCTCAGTCTGCTTATCACCCCTCCCGCAAATCCTCGAGTTCTTTTCCATTCCCCCCACCTCTCAGAAAGCCCCCAAGTAACCCCCCCGGATAAGGACAAGGATCCAGTACCGGTATGCCCTACACAGCTACAACTTGATCCTCCTCAGCCAAGAAATGTGTTTTTCCTTCGATAACAAAGCTCGCGCATCGAACCCCGTATGGGTGAATTTCTCAAAGATGGATATCATTGAGGATGGACCCGTAATCCTCGGCGGGGCCCGTGACCGCCCCGGCGCACAGATCAAATACCGGCCCGGCATCTCTGAGAAACTGATGCTTCGCATAGTTGTTATCGTAGATAACAGGCACCGTGTGATCGTCAGCTGTTGTCAAGCTGTTGGTGCGTGTTGGTATGGTCGGGACGGACTACTTGTGTTGGATCGCGGGTTAGCGGCGTGCGGTTGCCTCCTGGCTCCAATTGTTATCAGCTGAGTAAAAACTGGTAGGGTAGGGCATGTCCATGATGTCATTCTGGTTATGCTGGGCATATCGTACCAGTCCCTATCCAAGAGTGCATTCCGGGAGTTTTCCTTTTTTTTCTTTCTTTCCTCACAAGCCTGAAACGCCCCGCCAATTGTTTCGGGGTTTGGCCCAACTCCTGGGGACCGGTGTCGGGGTCCAGGCCGGTGAGATATCTGCGTGTCAAAGTTGGGTGCAGAGATACCCTACCGTGGTCAACTCCCGGTAGTTTTCAGGCAAGGTAGTGAGTGAATGCTGAGACAATTGAGGCGACGACGGTGCCAGGCGCTGGGGATCGTGGTATATTGGAATTGCTCTTTGTTTTCACCCATGAGTCTGAAGAGGCCGGCCGTTGCGGCGGTTGAAGTCACATGTTGGCATCTTTGTCAAACGGCCTACTGCGACATGTTTTCACTTGTCGATTTCAAACTCACTTGGTAATTGGGCGAAGCGGTATGGAAAAGATCGTGTTTTTTTTTTTTCGGCAAAATACAATTTTTGCTAAAACTCGAATCCTTCTGATAGAGCACGCTGCAGAAGATGGATAGAGATCCACCAGGAGGGCTGCATATGCACGTTGAGATGCCAACAGGGTGGGACAAAACCGGCTTTGGGGTCGGATGGAATGTTGTGTTTTCTGTGGCGTGCCGAAGGAACCGAACCGAGATAAAACTGAATTAGAGAGGCTTTGCAAAAGTGGTTCTCTACCTCTCCGTTGGGGAACAAACCTGGGGGATTTTTGTATTTTTTTGAGGAGGTTGAACTGACATGGCTATTCGGATACTAGTCCACTTTTTAACATACTCTCTACAATCCCCGGTTTTCGGATACTTCTTGCCTGGGAGGAACGTACTCGGGTATCGAGGTTAATGACGGTTAATTAAGATATATTATACTGATGCACTAATCTAGCGTATATCAATGAACACTGCTATGCGGAGGCAGGGGCTCAAGGTGCTATCATAAAGCTTGTCACCCTTCCTGGCGTTGTTCCCGCAAAATTAAAGATTTTTCTCCCATCATACCGTGCGCTTTCGCCAAGGCCTCCACCGGCCGTTATCTCGTCAAGAGTCCTCACCGAATATCCAGCAAAGTACCGGCTTGGCTGGGGCGAAGATGCGCGGCGGAATGGGTCGCGGATGGAGCAGTACCGATTTTAGGAGGCCGTCAGTCCGTCTATGCTTCAACTTTCTCAAAGGAAAATTCTCCTAATCCCACACTAGGGGTTCGGATTGGTTCTCTGATTGGCGGTTACAAAGTTGGAAGAGGGAAAGTACTCGAGAGGGAAAAAAAAGTCTTTCGAGAAGTTCCGGCACTGGTGACCTTTTTCCGGATCGATGATATTGTGTGTTTGGGCTTTACGGGTACCATAGTTATCTATCCCTCAGTGATTTCTCCTCTTATGCCTGATCCGGGCTCTTGTAGAAGGACGATTTGCCCAGCCCGGTGCTGTGGTACCCACAAAATCTCTTCCATCTCAGGTCTTATGCAACACTGACTTGGGAAGGAATAGCGGCTACTAAATGCGGTATCCCGGGATCAGTTACTTGTAGATCTCATTCGTTTACCGGTGAGGATATGCTTAACATCTTACGCTATGCTCTGCGAGGACTTAGCAGCGGAGATGGTGAGCTTCAAGGGATTTTTACAGCACTGTATCCTATGACGATGCCTATATGCCGACGGATAAGTAATACTACCGTACCGTATGCATTTATCTCTGCCACTCCCCTACCACAGTGTCTCACAATTTACTACCGCACGTGGTACAACCGCACACACCCGGAATACTATCGGTAACTCAACGACTTTGACGATAGATACTGCCGACCTATCGCAAGTTGATATACGGATCTCGGATATAATTTCTTTCCATAGTACTGTGCGACAATGGGAAACGGAATCGATCCAATCGGCATATTTAATCAGATTCCCTAGTTCCTTTTGCCTTGATTTTGTTTGCCCGCTTGCAGACGGTGGAGAATCTTCTCCAGTCTAGTAGTAATGGAAGGGGAAAAAAGGAGATCAGACAAGAGGAGAATCGGTAAGTATCTCCGGGGGATTGGTGGAGGATCTAAAGCTGGCTATAGGTGAGGTAGATGAACTGGTGGATTGTTTCAACCTCCCCCGAGGTCTTGGAGAGCCTCTGACAGTGTCCTCGTACTGGCTCGGTGTGTGATTTGGCACAGTGGTAAGCTATGGTTTTTTTTTTGTGTGCCGGGGTAGGGATTTTGACGGGCTGCGGTCCTCGGTATCGGAACGAGGGGGTGGATGGATCGATGGTTGAACAATGGCTAATTCGTTGAGCGGTTAATCGGTTGAGTGATGGTTTGAATATTTCCCTGAATCGGAGCCGGTTGATCTTCCGGGTGGGGGTGCTGGGTGGTTTTTTGGGTCAGCTTAGATGGAGTCTTTGCATGCGGCGCAGCATATCTAAGTTGGTTTTTTGGGAATCCTTCTGAAAATCCTATCTAGTGCAGCGCTTATCACCTGCACTTATTACCTGCTGGAGTGGTACACCCACCGAAAGGGTGCCAGGAGTGATAGTCGGATTGATGCTTTCCCTTTGAGACAGGCGAGTACTGGCGGTTTAGAATCTCCCGACACACCGCCGGACCGGCTGCTTCATTGGTTACATAGTGTAATAATCGCTGCATAGATCGGGGAGATACAGTACACTTGCTTGGACTTCTAGATTAGTAATTGATATGGTGGCACGAGTTCTTTCTGCTTTGCGGGTTGGGAAGGGTGGTCGTGGTCGTCATGGGGGCTCACTCGAGTGGAAATGGTGCGGCTCAGCTGTTTGTTGATTGGTTGGCTTATTTCTTCGGAGCTGAGCCGGAGGGAGTACGGTGGGGTGTGTTGATCCCTGGGGGTAGAGGGCGTTCTTTCCGTGGGATTGGCTTGCGTTCGACCTTCTGTTGGTACTGGAGGCTCTTGGGTTAGCATGGTTGGCTGCAGTTATAAAATTTAGCCTTACGTAAAGATGTTGGATGTGCTAGGGTATTGGAGGGCGTGTGCCCGCCGTTCAAATACTCACCGCACGGGCTTTAGAGATAGTCGCCGCGCAGAGAAATGCTATCAAACGAGTTGCATAGAAGGGCATAGAT
>QLOI01001749.1:0-28837 GCA_003313605.1 Tuber umbilicatum | reverse complement strand
GGGGGGGTGCATTCCCTGCAAAATGCCTTGGCGTTACCTGACTTCCCCTGCAGTGTTTCCTGGTGCGATATCCGTGCCACCCGGAGTGGGGTGCGAGTGAGGTCTTGTGACCTCATATTCGCCCTGTTGGAACTGGCCTGCGGTATCACTGTTGGCTTTATAGGTATATGATGGGTCTTTCCCAGCACATAAACTTACAGCCCTGGTAAATCCAACAAACGGTGAAAATGTCCTCCTCGCTAAACCTTCCAAACGAGCTGATCCTAAATGTTGCTCAATTCCTCCCTTCATCGGACCTCTGTTCCCTTTTTCTCGCAAGTCGTCATCTCGCGGCCCTCCTTGAGTCTGCGTTTCTCAACTGCGTATGTTATAGCCGTAACAAGGTATGGGGAAACAAGGTATTCTTTTCCGCTGCCAGCCGTGGCGACAAAGCACAAGTGCGGAGAATGATTCGAGGCGGTATTCTGGAGTTCATTGCGGAGCATGGGGTTCTGAGTGAAGCGGTGCTCTATCATTCCGAAAGAGCCATCCGCACCCTACTAGAGTGTGGAGTCGATACGGAAGTCGAGTATTGGATGGTGAAGCGCACGGCCTTATTTATCGCTATCGAGAATGGGCGCTTGGATGCGGTGCGGCTCTTGTTAGATAGGCGGTGGAGGGTCAATGTCAACGCTAAGGATAGCATTGGAGAGACACCACTTTTTCTAGCTGTTAGGGAAGGAAAGGATGAGATTGTACAGCTACTTCTAAGCGACGAAAGGGTGGATCTCAACCCAAGATTGAATAGCATGGGATGGACGTTGCTGCATGCTGCTTCCGGTGCTGGGCATGAAGGGGTAATTCGAACACTTCTGGCGGATGGGAGGTTTGACGTGAATTTCCTACGCGAGTATTCGGGCACGCCGCTGCATACTGCGATCCGCCATAGACACATAGACGTTGTGCGGACCCTCCTGGATGATCCTCGCACTGATGTCAATCTCTCGAGTTGGTGCGGGGTTGGATTCCCGCCACGGCACCCTCTGGGTCCTTGCGGGAAAACCGCATTGCACCTCGCCGTGTGTTCAGAATCTTCAACACTCCTGAAACTCATCCTATCCCACGAGCGGATACAACCCGACATGCAAGACAGGGAAGGCCGCACACCGCTCAGTCTAGCAGTCTTTTCAGGCCAAAAGCTATCAATTCCAGTACTTCTATCCGACCCCAGAATAGACGTTAATTCGGTCGACACCCATGGGTCAACACCCCTTCATTATGCAGTCTCGAAAAATTCTCTAGAGATGGCGAGATTGCTGCTGAGCGATCCCAGACTTTGCCCAAACATTGCAAACCTCAACCTCGAAACACCTCTGCACATTGCGGCACAGAACGGGTACGAGAAGATTGTGAAAATTCTGATGGACGATCCTAGAACGAAGCTCGATTGCCCGGAGCGCAACGGGAGGGCACCACTGATAAGCGCCACTATCGGCGGGAGCCCCTCTATCGTAAAACTTTTCCTGGAGGACGACAGGGTGGACGTCAACGCTCGATGTTTCAGGGGTTTGACAGCGGTGTACGTTGCAGCAGCAATGGGCCGCACAGAGGTGACGGAGCTGCTCATGGGCGACAAAAGGGTTAAAGTGGAGGGAGCTGGCGACAGAGAAGGTTTGATGGCGTTTCTAGAGGATATGGGATTCACAGGGAGCGCGGTTGATAATGCGTATAACGGGATTAAAAGTTTGGCTTTGCCGGGATGGTGATGAGGGCTGTTTGCGCTTGTACTTAGATTGTCTGTGTGGTGTGATTGGCATTCAACTGCTGACCGGTGGGAACTTTCTCTTTTTTTTTTTTGAGCGTTCACGGTTATGCTATAAGTTGCTTGTCACGGTTGAAATTCCGGTGTGGAGTGTCTACACGTTCAGTTATGGATGGAGGAAAAATAACATGTATCTAATTTCGGAATAAAAAAGTTCTATGGTATGATACACGGGCCAAACATGGCTGCCCGTTTTAACCGGCCTGGATTCTCTGAACACCACAGCCTCGTTCCACACCGAGTGAGAACCTATGAGCCGGCTACCAACTTTATGCTTAGAAATTAGTAGCTTTGTGGTTTTCGTTAAATTAAGAGTGACTGGCATCCGGGAAGTGACGATAGGTGCCTGCAGTCCTTCGGCCCTCGGTAACTTCTGCCGATCGTGCGTTGGACCTGGTCGCCTGCAGGGTCCTGCACCTTCCGGAATCCGAGACAGCCGCAGGGACCGCTCTTCCGTCTTGGGCACCTGGGCGGCACCGCCGCCCATCCCGTCATTGATAATGGCCCTGACCACTTGCGCCAATGAACACTCTACGGCGTGGTACAGTGCCCAGGGGGATGTTTCGTACAAGGCTGGAATAATTAGCCAGCAAAATAATTCCTGCCCAGCGCGAAAACATCTTCCGGATGCTTGTACAACTATATAGCTACACTACTCTGGGAGAACCCCCCTCCCCTCGAAATAGCCCAAATTCAACCTCGTGAACTCCACGACTCCTCTCTTGCCTGGCACATAGCTATGATATTAGTATTACTAAAAAATGCGGAGGATCACACGATTCCATTCCCACGACCCAGGAATTGGTACGACTCAGGTCCTTCGGAAGCGGTAACTATCCCGTGCGGGCCCCCAACTCGTCATCCATCCGGTCGAAAGGTGCGTGAACGAAAGAGAAGTTCTAATCTATTGCGAATCCAACAATTATCATGGCAATACAGCAGGTTGTGCTTGCGCGACCTGCCCTCGTACAAGTGGGTATAGTACTGTACCCGTCCGAAAAGGATGCTGTATCAACACAGCCTTGTCCTCTCCCGATTTGGCATCTTAAAACTTGATAGTGGAATTCCGGAATCATACTGTTGGAAATTAGGTGACTTTTCCGTACCTCTTTGCGGAAATGATTTTCGTTCTGGTTGGGGATATTTACCGGTGTGTCCCTAGAGCGCCCGCAGGGCCGTCGTCAGGGATTGGGCGGATACTGTGTGGGAGAGAGCCGAAACACTTGGGGATGTGGGGATAAAATGTGCGCACGCTAACATAGGATCCGGAGTTGAAGCATTGGTATTACGATACGGTTACTTGCAGTATGGTACAGCACAGCACGATACTAGTGCCACTTGCCGCGGGTATCCTTGACCCACGACCTTCGGCAGTGCTCGTAGATAGTCGAGTTCAATTATAGCAAGTGGTCAGGCGCCTCCTCCCTATGCGGGATTCAGTGGTATGCTTTGCCCACAGGTTTGAGGGCTTACGGCCGGAGAGAGCTCGCGGCTGCGGAATTGGTGTAGGAGTAGCTCCATGCTTATCACAGACCCAGGCGCTCATCATGGTATCTGCCTTACTTTTCATAGGAGGTCACTCGCCGGGTTCCAGTTTTTCCTTTTGCTTTATTCGGATTTATACTACGGATTCATTAGAGTATCGTCGATCCACCGATTTCTAGAATATTATTCAGACGAGATACCCCTGTCTGCTCAGGAGCACCGGAGGCAGCCCCATCAGCACTCTTCCCGTGAGTGTCGGAACTGGGCCCATACATCGCCATTGCTTGGGCTATTTTGCGCCTCTATATGCCGGCAGGTCAGTACCGCCAGCACTATGGAAGCAAGGGATATCTCCCCCACCGTGGGGCCGATGATTACAGGAGCCCGGATAATTCTTTTCTCCCCCTCTTCGTTTCCTGCGCTCCAAAACGGCAACGAGGCAATCAAAGCTAGATCCTGAACACTACTTTCCGGTCTCCATGATTAGGGCCTATGAAGAACTCGCCCTTGTCGTAGTCGACGACAGGATACATTGACCCCAGAAAAGCTCTTCCGGCGACTAACCTCTTTGGAGCGACAGCCATGGGTATGTAGTGTCGGGGGTTAGGTCTCGACGATGTACCGTTGTTTACGTAATTGGTCGACTGAAGCTGGTGAAACTCGCTCCCGGGGATGGTCATGGCCATTTCGTTTACTGTCTTCACGGTATTTCATCCGCCTCGAAAAGTAAGGTTAGAGGGGACCGTGATTCTCAGTGACATCGAAGAAGTGTTTTGATACTTCCTTCAAGCTGGTATTAGAGAATGGCAGGGGTAAAAGACTGAGTTCTAAATCTCCCCCTCGTCAACTATTTGGCTCGGGTTATTTGTAGAGCAGTAACCAGAGACTCAGCCAGGGGCTATTGGTTAAAAACACATTAAGGGAAAAAGAAACGAATGGTAATCATCTAATCCTGGCGCACCTAGATCCTCACGCCTAATGGCGCGAAATCCCGGTCTTGGGGAACACGCTCTATGCAGAGATATGGGCACTTCCACAGCCTACGGATCGTCAGAATCCTAAATGCAGGCTCAGAGGCAGCTTTTAGCTTTCTCCTCCGGGGGATTTGTCGGCGCCTGCCACCAATATATTGGCCGTGGCCCTAGCACTTTTGTTAGATGCCCTCTCAATCTTCACCACTGGACAATGCTCACCCCCAGACAATGTTGTGCAGACGGTTGAAATGCCATTGCTTTCTCAGGTAATATTATCTACGGCACTTTGCCCAAGAGTGGAAGCTTTGTTGCCCCCTCCCTCACTCTAGCCCTCGATAATGTCTGGCTCATAACCAGCATAGGAAATTTATTGAGAGTAGAATGTCACTTGGGGTGATATTATGGACTCTCATCACTTCCAATCTACTGCAGTATGCATAGAAGGGTGGATTGCTTGTATGAAGATAGGTTGGCAGAGCTGGAGGGTAATATAGCCTACCGTACCAATCATCAACTGAACGTTTAAAAATCGCAGAATTAGCCCCCAACCCGCTCAAAGAGGGAAAAAACGGCTCAAAACACTAGCAAACCCCGCATGGGCAAGACAGACAGACTACAAAAGCCAGAAGATGATGTGTGGCCAACGATACTCGAGTAGCGTCCCTCCGGCTCAGATGGCACAGAATAGAAACCCTAAAATTCTAATTGCTCGGCGAGATAACTTGGCGGCATCCCGATAGCTTCATGAGATCGGGCACAACCCGATCCACTCTCAAGGTAACTCAAGTGCGGAGCGAGCGGCCAGTAGTAGAAGATGGCCACAGATGGCAATAAATACCCGCTTGCAAACCCACTTGCCCCCAGAATGGGGCCCCCCTTCTGCTTTCTCTACTCCCAAGATTTCTGCGCTCCATCCCAGAAATTTACGCCCGCCTCATTCAAACTTTCACGTATGAATTGCCATTTCCAGTTGATCGGATCAAGCTTTCACGGCTCTTGCTCTCAGCAGGCAGAACATTTGTTCCTCCTCCACTATTCGATAGGTCGCTTACCGAAGGCGCAGATCCGTGAAGATATTCCAAGCGCCAATGTAAGTTTGTATTAGATTTTAGAGAAATCCCGACACCCACTTCTGTGCGACATTCGCCAACTCCCGATACGGTATCCCTGATGAAGACACCGCCCGAAAAAAAAGGGAACAAGAGACCGCCGCTGCACAATTATGCTATAGCTCTATGGGAATGCATGAAGCAACTGATGGATAAGAGGCACAGCCCCCGCGGCCATAACTCAACTCAAGGGCTATGGTGCCGCTAGGGCAATGAACCATATCCTAACGATTATAAGACTTCCGAAGCCGGGCATTCCTGGGACACAACGACCCAGCTCAACCTAGCTTTTCAAACTGAAGCCTGAAACCTTCTCAAAGCTTTCGCTCTATTCAGACATGTGGAGCGCACCGCATACGACGTGGTGCCTACGGTTTGATCACTAGTATCCAAAAACGATATCACCCATACCTTCATCCCTCATCACTCGTTACCCAACCCGACTATGCTCAACCCTCATATGAGCACATTGGCGAACCCCCCCTCCCGTAGCATGGGAAGACTAAGACCCAGCCCTCCGCAACACCGTAGGAAAACGAACAGGCCAACCACCTTAAATTTCAGCGCGCATGCTAAAGTAGAGCTCGATCTCTACCCAACGGCCGCTAGCTACCCCTTAAATACCCATACCACACCAACGCTCGACGTCAGAGTTACCTTCCGCCGACCTGTCTCACAGTGGCTGAAGCGCACATCGCGCCCCTCCCCATCCGGCCCCCGACACACCCGGACCACCAAGGGTAGTTTCAAGGCGTTTTCCTCCCGAGTTTGTGGTACAGTACGCGCAATATTACGGTATTTGAGTTCGACCCGAGCCCAGCGGGCAAGAGGTACTCGTACCGTATAAGCACAGTACACTGTAGGATGATCACTATGGAGATGTGGCCGTAGTGCTGAGCACTAGCCGGGGCGATGGGGTGGGTGGTACTGGGATAAATAAATTGTTGTTATTCGAAACCCGTCGACCCATGGTAGCGAGCAATAGGAAGGCACAAATGGGCTGAGCCAAAGTATGTGCTTTACAGCGCTGTAATAGGAGAACTCGGGTAGTACAAAAATGATCCAAAAACTGACTGGTCTAACAAAAGTAATACTGAAGGCGGGATAGGGGGGCTAGTGCTTCGGAAGGGCAATTGGGCACTGGTTGTGCGCCGTGAAAGCTTAATCAGCCTGCCACTTTAGATAGAAGTCCGTATTCCTAGGAAACCGGTGGACAGAATCAAGAACCGCTGTGGCGTTCGGGGGCGAGTACCTACTGCCATGGTTCCCATGGAAAGGTTCTCGTTGAGCGTGTTTTACTTTGTTATTCAACCCGCAGTAAAGAGTACTTGCTATCACTCCCTATGATCAATGGCGTCTCGGACCTCACAGGACTTGCATGGAAATTGGTAGTGGGTAGGGTGTGAGCATTTTCTTGTTTCTATTATATCTACGCAGAAAAGAAGACGATATTCAATTGTCAATTTTGTTCAAATAGTCGGCCGATGGATAGGGTACTATAACCCCTCAGTGTACTATTGTGGACACGTTCGGCCCATGCATTGTTCCAGCGAGGAGGGGTAGTTATCCAAACGCAATGGCACGCTGGGAAGTCGGTTGTCGGGATTTCAAATTGTCTTGGTGAAATTAATAGGACATGTGAAGTTCTCTCTTCCCAATCCTCAACCCCAGAAACAGGCTCCCGATCCCACAAGACACATATCACATGCACTGTCAACATCATATGAACATTTGCGCTCTAGATTTGTCTCCCCTCGCACACATCTCCTGGTGCCACCGTAACTTCGCCGTACCCATTTCCCCTCTCTCCCACCTAGAAATGAAGAAGCAAAAGAAAATGAAGTGATATAATCGGGTAACAAAAAACGAAAAGAGAAAAAGCATCCTACAAGAAGGAGAAAAGCAAACGTACCCAAAACGCAGATGACGGATTAAAAAAAACTCCTTTTTTTCGCCAGGCAATCAAAAATAACAAATAGTTGGAAAAAAGGTACAGAAGGAAATTTCGATTTGTTAGGTGTAGGACGAACGTATCAAATATAGAATCCTGGAGGAGAATAAAGGGAGGGGGAAGAAAGAACCCTGAAACCATATTTTTTTTCCCCGACTTAAGAAATTTAAGCTTTCCAACAGATTTCCGGACGCCTGAGTACCCCGATACCTGTGTGCAACCGTGAATATTCGTGATACGTTATCGATAAGGCAAAACAAAAACAAGAAATAAACCAGAAGGGTCTCCGGTAATCATCTATTGACGGACAGAGCATCGGAACAATATGCAAACTCGAGGTGGCGAGCTCCCGATTTTTCGTCTAGTGAGAGTAAAAACGGGGGTTCGAGAATTAACCAAGGCGGTGGAAATCGGAGCCCGGGTACGTTCGATCATTTGGGGTTATTGAATGCAAATCCTTCCTTGGTCTACCTTATCTGTTGGAACGGATCGAGGGCCACGCTTATGCGGCCTTCGTTTTTGTTTTTGGCAAAACAATTCCAAAATCTAAGGGTTTCGTCTCCGGCACCTGTGACGATGACCTGGCCATCCGGTGACATGGCCAGGTACAGCACACGATAGGTGTGACCTGTGAGGCTGACGACTTGGCTCATGCTAGGATATTTCCAGACGACAATTTGATTTTCCGAGTACCCGTGAGTACTGACAATCTCATTGGAGTTTTTGCTCCAGGCAAGGTTACACACTTGGCTACCAGTATCGATTTCATTGATTGGCTGACCAGTGAGAGTATTCCAGAATTTTATGCGTCGATCAGCTGTTCCACCGCCAGAAGCGAGCGTCCCATGTTGATGTGGTGACCAGGCAATCGCTTTGACAGCAGCAGTATGTTCAGTAAATTTGTACAGTGGCTGCTCGTTTAGTTTGTCCCAGACAAAGAGCTTATTGTCATTTCCACCGGACGCAAGCTGACCGTCTTCGCAATTCCACTTCAAACCGCAAACCTCCTGCTTGTGCCCCGACAGTTTTGCAACATATTGAACAGGTGCTCGCACGTCTCGATGATATATTGTACGGTCCCTCGAACCGGACGTCAAAATGTGGTCGTTCCAAGCGAGAGCCCCTGATCAAATTGTTAACAATAATTCCAAACAACGTACAAAGACGATACATACCAACTCGTGCAGTGTGTCCGGTCATCACGCGCAGGCGACGGCATTCTTTGGCATCCCAGATTTGGACGTACCCTTTATTCGTTCCGATCGAAACATGAGATCCCTGGCATAAACTATCAGTATCCCCGCCAAGTCCGGCGAGCAAACTCCGAATCACTTACTCTCTGAATCCAAGATACACTAGTTACAGTATCATCTGCTCCCAAATCACATAACTTGGTCACCATGCCAGATGCTGAATTCCACATATAAACACAGCTACCCAACCCAACTCCTAATATATTCGTACTTCCCCAGTCTACTAAGTTCAGGTAAAAGTCGTCGGCTAGTTCGGGCGCATCGAGTACTTTATAGGGTACCTTGCTAACTGTTCTCGGCTGTTTCCGTGGCGATAACAGCATGCGTTGACTATCGAACCTCACAGGAGATAAGGAATATATCTCAGACCTGGTATCAACTTTTGGCCCATGTCGAGTTTGAGGAGTTCGAGTTTTTGGTGACATGTATGTAAATAAATTTTTTGAAGGTGTTGAGGGAGCCTTTGTAGATGAACCATTACTTGCCGGGGGTGTGCGAGCCCGAGCCTCCCGAACAGTAGAATTACGAGTACTTAAAGACGCAGGCGTGGATTGGGGTATCTCATTATGGAAAAGCTCTGATCGAAGAAGTGTGGAAAAGGTACGGTTTGCTTCTTCGGCTATAAAATCCTAGAATTAGAATGATTTGGTCACTTTTTGTCGGAAAGGAAGCTGGTAGCTTACTTTTTTGAAAGTGAAGTTCACCATGTGGTGTCCGCTTCTGAGGTTTCTGGGGCGTTGAGGGCGATCCCTCAGCATGTAGTAAACTATAACTTGCCTGCAAATCAATGCCTTCACGATTCGGAATAAACCTGTATGTTTCACCACTTAGTCTTCCATCCGTTCAAACCTCCACGCCAAACAGTCGTCACCAAAGGAGAAATGCTAACATACCGGTCGCCGTAGATTACTCGCTGCCGCTTCCTACTCGGTGAGGGTGCCGGTGTCGCTACAGCATCGCTTAAAGCCGCTCTCAGGGCATCGGCATCAGGACCAACTGTTTGTTTTGAAGCGGGTGATTCTGTCGGGGTCTTTGGCGGCTTCGAGGTGCTGTGTCGAACCCGATTCTCGAATTCGGAACCACCTCTCATGGTGGAATTGGGGGAGCTAGCGGGCCTAATGGCAGCTAGCTTAGGAGGTGTTGTGGCGATGATAAGAGCGTGCCGAAAAAAATAATATGGATCGCACCAGAGAAGAGATCTAGCGCCAGTATACAACGGACCGACTTGGATCAATTGTCGGCGGAGACAAAGTTCTGGGTGTTGATGAGGGTAGTTGTGGAGGGGTGTGTGGTTGCCGTGCAAGTAGGGGTGATGATGGACAGGCGAGGTGGGCGATGGGGGCGCGGTTGCGAAAGTAAACAAAAACTGGGCAACCAACAATCAATGTGATCCAAAGGGGAAGTTAGCACCCCTCTGTTTGGTAAGGAGTGCTGAGCAATACACCCTGCGTTGTCCTGGGAACCTCGCTTACTGTACACTCCTTACTATTGTCTGTGGTGGAAGCGGCAATGAATGACATCCAACCGTACTTGTAAATCGCCTCCCGGAATTTCTATGGAAGCTTGAATAAAGGACAATTAAACACCGGTGATTTGAAAACACATCGAGTCTATAGCTGAAGGAAATATCCCAGGTGCCTTCGCGCAATACGGTGCTCTACGATTTGACCATGTATCCCCGAACGGTGATTGGCAACCCTGGTACGGTTAGCTCACTTGTTGCTGAATTATTGATGCTGCCGCTTTAAGGTACTTGCTATCCTATTGCGTGTTGGTACCAGTACCAGAACAATAAATAGCCCACAACAGTTGATACTCCTGGCTTATGCGCTTTAATTCAAGGGCTTTCCCTGAGATAAAATACAAACTCATCTCGATGAAGCCCGGACTCGGGAAGAGTTGTGATGCTTCGGAAGAACAGCGTGCACCATACTGGTACCGCATAAAACTACAAGTGATAGAATCTGCTCTGATATCATACCGCAAGCCTGATAAACGTGTTTTAATTCCCCTTTCAGCCTAACACTAACGACACAATGTCATAAAGATAATATAATAATGTTCCAAATAAAAAACCATTAGTATTTTCTTATCAGATCTTCAGGGTCCACAATTTGGATCAGATTAAAGTGCCCGGACCACCTCGCTTGCGACCTCTCGTGCGCAGCGGTCCGAATCCCCCCTCTTTCCCCAACTTTGTTTGGGTCTCATCTTCCCCGCACAAACTTATCATAAGATATATGCAAATTGCTATCGAACGAACTGACTGCCAGTACTAGCACATCATCCCAACAGACCATGACCTCAAGCTCGAAGAAATACGCTCTTGATTTTCTATCCTTTGTCAACGCTTCACCAACTCGTGAGTGGGGCTCCAGGATATCCTCCCACCTTATCCTAACTAACGAATCTAGCTTTCCATGCCGTTGAATCCGCCAAAAAACGGCTTCTAAAGGCAGGATTTAGTGAAATTAGAGTTCGGGACTCCCCTACCTAAAGTATAATGCTAAGTAGCTAATCATGTGAGCAGGAACGTGATTCTTGGGCAGAAGCAGTCAAAATTGGTGGTCGGTACTTCTTGACCCGCAATGGATCCTCTTTGATAGCCTTTGGTATTGGGAAGAAGTGGAAGGTTTGCATGACATTTCTAGTTTATACTTTTCGAGGGGGGCTTCCGCAAAAGAGCCGACTTGCCTTTGTTTGCTAACCACGTTGGCACAAATAGCCTGGAAATGGAATGGCTTTGTTTGGAGCTCACACGGATTCCCCAGTTTTGCGTGTCAAGCCCATCTCGAAGAGGTTTGCGGAGAAGGACTCTTTTATGCAGGTTGGCGTTGAGACTTATGGAGGTGAGTGATTCTCCAACCTTACCCCACAATCGAGGTGCCTATTAACGCGCCTTTTCCGTAGGTGGGTTATGGCATACTTGTAGGTTCACCCACCATCGCGACCAATTTATCGAGCGCACTCGACCTTCGCGCACAGCCAAATTTTACATGACATTCGGTGCTAACAAAAGATCGGAGATAAGGGTTCGATCGTGATCTCTCTATTGCTGGTCGGGCTATGGTCCGTCAGTCAGACGGAACCATAGTCTCAAAGCTCATCAAAATCAACAAACCAATTCTGAGGATACCCACTCTTGCGATTCATCTCGACCGCCAAGAGTCTTTTACTTTTAACAAAGAAACTCAGCTTTTTCCCATTACAGGTCTTGCCACCGCTGCGCTCAACAAACCCTCATCCTCTACAACCGAGGAACCCGAACAGGAGACCAAAGACGGAGAATTCAAGCCTCTCTCGGCTATGACCGAACGCCACCACCCTGCTATTGTGGGCCTCATTGCCGAAGAAGCCGGTGTTAGCGTATGCGATGTCCTTGACTTTGAGATGATTTTATACGATGCCCAGGCTAGTTGCCTGGGCGGCATCAATGATGAATTTATATTCTCCGCACGTCTCGACAACCTCACCATGTCTTACTGTGGAACTGAGGCATTCATAGAATCCTTAGAGCCAGAAAATGCTCTCGACGATGAATCGGGAATCAGATTAATCAGCTTATTCGATCATGAAGAAATTGGCTCACGAACTACGCAGGGAGCAAACTCAAATCTTCTTCCTGCCGTAATCCGTCGACTTTCAACACTCAATGCTGATTGTACTTCTAACCCGACAGCCTATGAGGAAACCCTTGTCAAGTCAATGTTGTGGTCCTGTGATATGGCACACGCCGTCCATCCCAACTACCCAGCGAAATACGAATCCCACCACCGCCCTGAGATGAATAAGGGCCCTGTGGTCAAGGTTAATGCAAACGCTCGCTACGCTACCAACTCGCCTGGCATTGTTCTCACCGAGGAGGTTGCTAGGGAAGCCAGTGTGCCCCTTCAACTTTTCGTCGTTAAAAACGATAGTCCTTGCGGCAGTACTATTGGGCCGATGTTGAGTGCTGCTCTAGGTGTCAGAACAGTTGACATGGGAAACGCACAGTTAAGCATGCATTCTATTCGTGAGACAGGGTAAGCCTTCCGTTCGCCTACAATTACCAGGAATTAACACTCTTTAGTGGTGCCCACGACATTGAATACGCTGTGAAATTATTCAAGAAATACTTTGAGCTATTCTCGAAGTTGGAGGAGACAATCATCGCGGATTCTTCCGAATGAACCCATATAATGTTACTAGGCTACCTTTCCCCCAGAAAACTAAAAATTAGTAGCTAAAAATCTATTTCAAAATCGGTTCTTGGAAATTTTAAAATTAAATTAGCGGATGTTTAGCCGGTATGGTGCCTTGACCTGCGTGCTAGAGCCTACCGTAGTAAATGGGAAACGCGATGCCTGTTTTTGATCGAATCTTATTACCCTTCTCTTGCCCTTGTTGATAACGTAGTAGAAAGTTGGGATGTCGATAGTCGCTCGCAGTGGGAGTCGAACAACATCGTGCGCTATTTCCAACGGCTATATCATACCTGTAAATCTTCAGCTTTGGCCCAGACCCTGACGATCCTCTCGTCCTTTTTAGTCTACAATCGTCTAGTAATCTGCCTTACTATCCGTAGGGCATTATTGATAGCCAAGGTAGCATATATCTTGATATTACTATCAACGAACTAGGAATCCTCTAGATGGTTTGCCCTTCTTATATCATCTCGGTCAGTCTCTGGTATAGGATGGAAATTTATGATGTAGTACAACGTACAACTGTTCACAGATCCTCACTCATAGACCCGAACATTTGAGATCACTTGACCTTAGTCATCAACACAAGGGACAGAAAGTGCAAGCCCACTTTAGTGCAATTTACTGTATCCGCTGCTGAACCACCCCTGAAAAAACCACCCAAACCTCGAACCAGTTCGGCGGGCACTGATCGAGTTAATATATCCTAGCTGTCGTGTGGCTCGATCGCTCATCCGGCCTTATTTCGAAGGAGGGGGTTACCATGCTGTTCCTCGAAATACCGAACGAGATAATCCTCCAAGTCTCCAAATATCAGTCCCCGCCAGACCTATGCTCCCTTCTGAGGACAAACCGTCGCCTTGCGAATCTCCTAGGTGATGCTTTACTTGATTGTGCTTTACACTCTCTATCTGAAACAGAGCGGTACGCCAAGGGTGCTCTCTATTCAGCTGTGACCCGCGGCGACGAGCTCGTAGTCAAACGGCTGGTCGATGGCGGGATCTTTAAACGCTTGGACGAAAAAAAGTTGCTCAAGAGGATTTTGTTAGACCGTGAACGGAGATGGGGCGAGAAAGCCCTCCCGACTCTTTTGGCGTGTGGTTGCGATCCGGAAACCCGGGATTCCGAAGGCCGGACTTTGCTGGCCCTAGCAGCAGCACATAGGCTCCTGGAGGCGGCAGAACTACTGATGGACAGGGATGATGTCGATGTCAACTCGACCGATAACGGGGGTAACACACCGCTACATATGGCAGTTGAGGTGGGTGATTATGAAGTGGTCCAACTCCTAACGGGTGACGAGAGAGTCAATGTCAACTGGCCCAACAACAATAACAGCACACCGCTTCACGTCGCAGTCATGAACGGCCACGATGAGGTTGTGCGTCTGCTCCTCGCACACAGCGAGATAAACATCAACTCAACGGACAGATTGGGTTGGACACCACTGTCCTACCCCGCTGACGCGATGAACCCGGCGGGCCATCTAGCATCCGTACAGCTTCTGCTAAACGACAAGAGAATCGACGTCAACCTCGAGAATAAGAACGGCCGTACGCCCCTCCACACGGCCGTCACGATGGGTCATGAAGCCGTGGTGCGTCTCTTGCTAAACCGGGATGATATCGATGTCAACGTAAGAGACAGGGTCGGCTGGACTCCACTATCCTGTGCGGCCGGCTCTGCGAACACCACCGGGCGCCCAACTGTCTTGCGGCTCCTCCTCGACGACCGCAGGGTCGACATAAACACCGAGGACAAACGCGGGCGCACGCCGCTTCACCAAGCTATCAGAATGGGACATGAAGCGGCGGTGCAACTTTTGCTGGACTGCAGCGACATCAACATCAATTTGAAAGACTCGTTCGATTTAACGCCACTGGATTATGCGTGGGATGGATGCCACGAAACGATCGTGCAGCTTCTAGTGAACTATCTGAGGGTCCAGTTCAGTACTCATGGTGTCGGGGGATTGTTGATAAGTCACGGCTGATTAATGGTACGGCAGCCACTACCTCTGAGAACGGTGGTGATTATAATCACACGGGTTTATTGACGAAAAAGGGATATACACTAGACCTTTTCCTACCCTTGTACAGAAGTGATAATATAATTTTGTCGTCGCCGTCGCCGTCGTTGTCGGAGAGAGAGATGGATTAGCACGAGCAATCTTTAGACAACTTGCTCGTGCCGTGGTGGAACTAAGAAACTTACTACCAGAAATACGGAGCTATCTTATCTCAAACAAGTCTTGGGCCCTCGGGTCATTTGATGGGGGTCGGGTATTGGCATATGCACCGCTCTAGGTTATCGCAATCTAGGAGGAGGAGCTTTCTGCAAACCCCGCCGGTTGGCGGGTTTTATTTTCCGGGGATTGGTGAAGTACTCTCCCTATCTCTTATAGTGGCGTGATTTTCACCCTTTAATTGCCCTTGCATATCTTTATTTTATTTTCCCCACCCCTTCAATTTCTCTACCTTCACTTCTCAGTTTAACCAGGAGGAATCGCAAATTTAATATCATTCATCTTTATGTAACTCATGTCCTACTAACCTTGCTGCTAATATAAGATGCAGCCATCCGTTGTATCATCATCCTTTGGGCCGGTCGTCGTTATAGTGCATTTTATGATAGCTTTAACACTGGAATATGATACCCGAGCTGCTTGGGACCAACATATAATATCACACCCGGAAAACCCAAGTGAAGATATATTCAGCGCCCGATATCACGCACGAGCAGTTTCCCATATTGTACGCGTATTTTGAAACCCTGCTCCAAAAACAAATCGAACCGGCACACCAACGTACTTCACAGCGTTTGCAATTTATTCATAATATATCACTCGTTATCACCCCCGGGGTGGAGAGAAAACGTTGATTCGTGACGCCCTGTCGAGGACCGCGAAGGGCCAGTCGTCTGCCGCTCCCTCCCATTCATTCCCCTCAATTTTGAACCTATATCCTTCGCATTATAATATTATAATATCGCACCCACACCACACCCACCGAGAACAACGTCCCCCGAATTCCTTACTAGTACGCTATAGCGCTCCGTGCAGTACCATATCAGTGCAAATTATTCGTCGCCTTGCTGTTTTCCCTACCTTTACTATTCCACCCTACTGATTGCACCTCGCTCCCGGGTAACCCAATCCTATCCTTTTGCACCGTACCGCTTCACGGTGCGATACGGTAGCGGGGGTTTCCCGATCCCCCCGCGGTGATAATGGCATCGGGGGTAACCGGTTCGCGAGATACCGTCTCCTCCAGTGCCGCGAGGATAGCCCGCCCTCCCAATCTGAATGGTCGAGGATTGTTCGTGTCGCCCATTTTCCGCGCGGGTACCCGCAGTGGAAGAGACCGTTGTGACCGCTGGGTATTTCGCTGGCGTAATCCTGGCGCGAGGAATTACTCGACCCGTCCCTCCGAAAAGTGAGGGTGGATCCCCGGATTTTGAGGGGTGTGGAGTTTATAGGGCCCTATGTGTGTGTCTTTGCGGATTACTCCCTTCCTGGGTGTCATTTTAGGAGGTCGTGCACAGTACCGTGGGTGATGCATTCGTACGGTGGTATTGTGTTGGTAACGGCTCTTGTGGCGGTCGCGGAGTTGGGGGGTATATTTGAATGTGAAGATTCTATGACTTGGTGTGTTAAACGAAAGGTCTAACTATATAGCCCACATCCGTGGAAAATATGCTCCGGTTCGGGCTGTGGTGTCGGGGACAATGGAGATGTGGGGAGGTCGCACGGGGGTTTCGTATGCTCTGTGGGCAACTTGGTTGTTTTCCCATTGTAATCCATATCTCAAAAATCTTTATTTTGGCTCGTCTTGAGTTCCCCGGTACGGTCTGTCCATCAAAATGTTAGGCTTCAGGAGATAGATATCTCCTTCCGTGCTCTTGGCTAGCGCCTCTACTCACCGCACAGCTTCCGTTTGTTATCAGTTCCTCAGGCTCACTTTATCGCCAATGCAGCCGGGGCCGTCCCTTCAGGACCGCAGTTTCTCGGGTGTCTAAGCTAACCGCCAACATGTATGATACCCCAACGATTTGCCCCTCGTCCGCACGTCCATCATTAATTCTCCCCCCTCACACCGGGAAACCAAAAGAATATCTAGTACTGGAAGTGAGTAAAATTAAAGGAGAACTGCGGGTATCATACTGATACTAAAGGAAGGTCTTAAAGTCCTTTTCAATTATTGATCATCTCATATCACTCGGGAACTCCACCCTGGGCTACTCGGTCAGCATAAGACGTTTGAGGAAGGCATAGAGCATCTATCATACTTCAACCGACCTCGTGTCGCGGCTTCCTATCTAGCAGAGACCACCACCGTTAACCCCGTGCCCTCCCCAACCGGGCATCAATCCCCTGTCCAACTGGTCCGGACTAAAACTGCCGATTCCTGGGCTACTACTTGTACCACTACAGCGAATCAGATATCTATTCCCCCCTAATACGCTCCGAGCAGATCAGGCTGGTTTACAAAGTGTTCCCCTCGTAGTCGGCCAATTCGATATAGGATCCCTCTCCCACAATACGTGCTCACTCTTTTGACATGGTCTACCAACCTGTTTCTACCCCGCCTTTGGATTGCGGGGTTTGCAGTCCTTGTTGCGATTGATGCATGTGGCACGTGATAGTTGGGTGGAGCTGCCAGTATTAGTTACCCGTAGACGCCGGCCTGAGTGTGGTGATCTTACACGGAATTAGGAGGGCGGGGTTCGGGACCCGAATCGCTTGGAAAACCTCTGGATTCCTCCCTTGAGGTGCGTAAGAGCAGTGAAAGGAATTGCGTGCCTGTGCTTTAAAGATACGATAGGCTCTAAGCGTATCTTAGGGTGCTTTAGGAAGAAGGTTAAACATAAACGCTTGTGTCACTGATGTGAAAATTAGATACTCGAGTGCACACGGCGTGACACCTGTGCGTTGGGGAACTAGTATGATGCCAGCATCGGCCTATCAAAGTTGAGCCGTTATTAACAAACACACAACAGCCCCCCGGTCGGATTAACTTTTGGACTGCTTGGGAAGGACACGGATAAGGTGCCTTACCGGCACCCCCTTCATACTCGTGCAGTAAACAGCTCGCCCTCCGATATCCCACATCATTATTACTCGTACCACCGCCTCGGCTATGCGCATAATCAACTACCGTATTCCACAGTCTCAAAAAGGTTCAGCGGAATACCTTAACAAGCACATCGTATCCCTATTCGAAGCTATCAGACAAAATCCAATATATAAAGGGTCGATCATGACTGTCGGTGGATCCAACCGGGTATTCTTCGGGGGTAAATGCTGCTCCCGGTAAGTTGACAGCCGTTTGTACTTGTAGGCTTCAAGTCCGTTGGTCTGTGCTTCTCGCTTCATTCGAGGCACAACCAGGGAGGGGTTTCAAAGATGTTAAAGCGGAATAACCCAAACCGTTGAAGATATCTACTCCGGGGCCCAATTATCACGGGCGTTTGTCGAAAGGTGATATTGTGCCAATGCGTACTGTACCTAAACACCTGCAGAACATCCTCCGCCCATAGCCGCTGTACTTGAGTAATCCAGGGAAGCAAACACTAGAAGAGCTTATCCTTATTGGCAAGGCGTATCGTGCCGGCAGCACAGCAAATTTCGGCGGCAGCTAGCTGAGCCAATTCGCGATCAAATCTGGCTCTCGAAACGACTCGTCCAAAGTCCGGAAGTCTGACAGGTTACCCGAAAATCCCCTACCAAATCCTGTCTCGTCCCCTGTGAGCCAAGAGATCTCGAGACAGAACCAACCAACCGGAGGGATGATTTCATTCGGGCTGATCTCCATCCACAGGAAAATTCCCGAGCCACTTAAGGCTGGAGCCCCCGAGTGCCGGCTAATGAAGCTACGATGTGACTGGCATAACTGTTGCCCCCCCGCTTCCCCTCTCCTCCCACCCGCCCGGTAAAGTCAGCAACACTCGTTAATTAAACACTCGAGCGTTATCAACAATTTCATGCGATTTTTCATACGTGGCGCCAGTAATGCGTTGTGTGAGCCAATCAATTAAATAAAGCGTGTCCATACACAAGTACCGGTATCTTGCTGTAATATTATTGTAAACAAATCCTCCATTCGGGATGGGGGCGGGGGCGAGTAGCGTGAAGGGTGCAAGGAACGAAAAAAACGATAGGGTTGGACCTTCCGTAGCCGTTTTTTTTTGCGAAAGGGTCGTTTCCTCTTTGTCGGCTGGATGAGGGTCCCTGTGTAGGCTATCGCGGGACCCAGGTTTCTGCGAAGAGTATGAACCGACCGGAGTAGTGACCGTTGTGGATTGCCTTCTTATTTAGGCGAACTTCCTACAGCACTACTACATTTTTGAATGCTGCTGGGTCTTCCTCTTGAACATTTTTCCCTGGCCAATATTTCACCGACCTTCATTCCCCCCGCTTTCGCCCTCTTTCTAGACTACCCTTTGCTTGGCAGGAGTGGGGATGTGAAGGTTTCCTCTTTAAAAAAAATCAGCCAGGAACGAATGAACGAGATCCCGGTGGATTAGGCCAGGCCTATGTAAGGAATTGCATGAGATAGTCGGGTGGCCCACCGCCGGGTATCATACTCCGCTGATAACGCCCTGCACACGGTATTCGATGAGGAAAGTTATCTTAGGCCTTTGGTGTTTAGACAAGGGTTTCATACAGCCTCTAGTGACATGAAATACCACTTATACGTATGGATCGGTACAAGAACTACACAGCACGGATCCAAACCGCTAAATCTAAATCTTTCTCGGGATGATCCTTTAGGGGGAGTGGGAAAGCACCTGGGGCGGGGACTATGTAAATTTTGCTCTCCTATTGTAGAGGATGGCGGTGGATATACGGTGAGAGCTTACAACTTTCCCTCCTCTAAGTTACAGTGCAAGTATACGGGCATACCATATTCGTACCATGCTGTACTGTGCCTCTATTACCAAGAGAGAAACAGGAGTAAAGATCTCAGTCTTCATCACAGCAATTTCACTTCATCCACCATTTTTAGGAGCACATCCGAGTCCGTGTTACAAACGCGATAGGCGTACGGTAATTCAACCTTATGAGATAACACACACCATACCGGCAGTCTACTACCGTAGTCGCAGCAGAAAGTGCAAAATAAGTTATATGGCGGAAAATCCGTACCCATCTGAGCCATCCGAACTCACGACCCCAGTTTTCGGGCACTCCTTGCCTGCTACTTGTACGAGTACCGGTAACGGTTCACCGTTTTTAGTATGATAGGTCCATATTCACAATATATACCACACAATGAGAAACGGGTCAAGGGAAGAATGTGTTTGCGCCTACTCATCACGCTACGGCATTTCTACCGGGCTTTCCTTCGGGGATAATCACCCCCATCATAATGGGTGCATTATCGGTAGTGCGAAGCCTCTGAGCGATGCCGGTGCAAGTGCAGTGTCAGGGCGGTGGTTTAGCGTCTAACGCAAATGGATGGTATATTATGAAGGAATTTAATGCGGATGGATAGTACTGCACTGTGAAAGAAATGTATATTGTCTTTGTGCGAACCCGTAGCGACCGAGTACCGTTCTAGTATACCGGGTACTGTGGTACCGGCACCCTTTTGAATGTTTAGAATGATGGGCATGTTCCGAGGTAAATCCAAGGAGTTTTTCCTGTGTCCGTCCATTTCCCCCGGTTGGTTAGCCAGGCTGGGCGTAGATTTCTTCCGCTCCCCGGCTGTCGTGAATTCCCATAAAAGCACTTACTAACAACCCCCCTTGACTCTCGAGGCAGCTTCCCCCCCCTTCCTGGATCAACCTACAACACCCCGTCAGCCGTCCCCTGAGTGCCCTCCTCTCGCTCAACTCAAGACCAAAACTTCCCTTCAGCCCAACCCCCACGCCACTCACCTTATTCATCCACCTGGCAACCCCTTCGTCGAACCCCTCCACCACACTTTCACCACACGCCCCCCCCTTCACCCTTATCCGTTCCATTTCGTCCAACTTCGCCGGGAAAGTTTGGTGGGTCCCGCTCCTTTTGTTCCTGGATCGTTTGTGTCGAACGGGCTCGGGGCTGGTCTGGGTCCTCCAAACAACATCCAGCTGCCGATGCCACGAGGCCCACCAAGTGGCTCGTTTCCAAAGCGCCAGAACCATCATAATGAAATGAAACGTCCCTCTCATTCCGGGTCCACTGGTAGCGGTTCCACGGTCTCTGCCGTGACTGCTGCGACTTTGACTCAACAAACTCCGAATCAGCAAATTCCCTCCGCCGCCAGTCAATTTCAATCAGTCGGTGCCGATGGATCCTGTGTGAGCTATGCGAACGGTTGGGATGGGAATCATAATGGGAGGGGTTATGATGGTTCTGGCGAGGATATGGGCGAGGCTTTTGCGAATGGAACGGATGGTACCGTCGTCGCTGAACACAGTAAAATCAATTTCGATCCTTCGGGGAAAATGGCGACTGCTGGAGGAATGCCCTCTACTGTTCTTCCCTCTTTCCCTTTGCTCGATACCATTATGCTTTTGATATTATTTTTGCAGCTACCGCCCACGGTTCTTACAATTATTCACTTTTTATTTGCGTCCCTGACATTCGTTCCACCGTCAACCACCCTTCTTAGCGCTTCTACTACCTCTTCACTACCCTCCATTACGAACCTATTATTGCAGGGTTCGAATGGAGCACCATCATTACTCACAATCATATTCGCAGATATCCTCGTTGCTCTTCTTTCCATGTTTTTGTGGCCTTCTGCCCGCACTTTCCTCGTCGACTTTGCTCAAGCTGTTATTGCTATTTCTCTCGGTGCCGGATATTCAGATCAAAGTGGGGGGACATTGAGGAATGCAGCCGTGTGCGCTAGTGTTATGGGAGGTGTGAAAGTGGTTCAAGCGAGATTTAGGTTGGCAGATGCGTGGGATGGGGTAGCGCCAACTCATGCGGCTCTCTACAATGCCGAGGCGATTGGACCATCAGCTGGACGAATGTCGTCAGCGGGATGGATCCGAGGTGCTATAGCCATTCACATCGTCGCGCAGGGGGTTATGAGGGTGACTAGAAGGTGGTTGATGAGGTCTGATTCGGGAGATCCTTCCGCATCAGGCAGCCCCTCGGGTGCCAAAGATGCCTCTTTGCCATCCGGAAAACAAAAGGACAAGGACCCGGAGGCGGCGGCCGGGGCACCAGCTCCGCCTTTGGAACGACAAAATAGCACAGGGAACGGAAAGAGAAAAAAGAAGAATTTAATACAAAATATCCGAAATAACCAGCCTTTATGGGCTACAATTGCGAGTGCAATGGTGCACGTCGCAAAGGAGGTGGAACGGTCCAAGATCTCGTCTGCGGCTTCAAACCCTAATGCTCTTGAGACCGGTACTGTTTCCAACGAATCTGCGTCGGGGGGAGAGGATGTGCGAGTGTGGATAACGAGGATTGGATCAACGGACATTGCGTTTGGCGCCGGATTTCTAGGGGTGGGAATCGATAGCGAGGTCGGCTATGAGATGCATGGGGCGGCGTTGACAAATGGCATTGATGGGAGCGGGAAGGACGGGACGTTTCCTCTGTTTGTTCGGGTGAACGGCATTGTGTGGCCACAGGCTGTGATTTCAAAATATATCCGGGGTGGGGATAAGGAGAATGGAGTCATCACGGGTGATGTAGAAGAGGAGTGGATAATTGATATCACTGGCCTGACCGGAGCAACTGAGTACGATTTTGAGTTCGTCAAGAAGGGTGGAAAGATAGTCTACCAGGCAAGCGCATGCACAATGCCCGCTCAAGGTATGTTTTAACTTAGTTTGATTGAAGGGAGGCGAATCTAACATTGCGCAGCCTCCTCGGCTGCTCCCCCTGTCGCCAAACAACCCTCGAGGCCTCTATCACCAATTACCACTCTTTTACATAGCTTATCGCAGGCACACTCCTGCCTCGCTGAGAAGAAGAATCGCTTGAAGGCCGTCAAGAAAAACCAAAAGACTGCATTGAGCGATATTCGGAAGGAGACCGAGAAGAATAAATCACTCTTGGGGAATGACCGTGGTGATGAGCGGGCGTTCCGAAGAATTCTGGCATTGAAGGAATCCATCAAGCGTGCTGATGAGGAGACCGAGAAAATGACAAAGGAGCTTGAAGGGCTGCAAAACCTTCTGGAGAAGCTCAAGGCAGAGTGGAAGGCTAAAAAAAGGAGTTGGCGTGAGGAAAGAGATAGACTGTTGTCCGCGCAAAGTCAGGCTGGGGAGGTGAAAGAAGCGGCAGACCGCCGGACCTCAGCAGTTGAATCGGAAGCGGCGACTCTGGTGCAGAAGAAGGAAAGGTTGATGGTACGCCTCGGCAAACTCCGTGCCGATCTTGAGAAGCTCGAGAAGGAACATCAGCAGAATATTGAAGCCCGCCGAAAGAGCGAAGTCGAAAGAGAGAATGTTGAAAAGCATCGTCTCTCCCTCGAAAAGGAATTCACCGATGCCATCCTCCGCATGGAACAAAAGACGGTCGACTTCCGTATGTATTCTGCTGATAACTGGGCAACCTTTTACGCTTACGAGTCCTCCATCCAATCTCAACCCCCTCTATCAACGCTTGATGCTGGCCTCCCAGGAACGAACAGCAACCGCAATTCTCTGCACATTTCCACTCCCCCTGGCCTCATGCTCCACCAAGGCTCTTACTCCGCATCATCCTCGTCCCTACCAACTGGCACAACGGGCCCTACCCGCGAGCGCTCCTCGTCAGTATTTTCCAGTGAAAGCGTTGTGACGAACATGTCAGAGCTCGAGCGTTCAGAGGTGATCCGCTCCACCCACTTTCCCCGTGGAAACAGCCTCGACCACGTAACCTCGTTCTTCCCTGGGGTGCTGGGGGCGGGGTCCGCGCTAGTAGGGTCACCGGATAGGAAAGAAGTCTAGACTACCCTGTTGCATGTCTTGCGGTTTGTTATTTGTATTGATGAAAACATAACTTAAGTTCCGTTGCACTCTATGTGGAGTTTCTTCCCCTCGTTATTTTTTCTCCAACTGGCTCCTTTTTGTATCTTTTCCCTGCACCCGAATGTTGATTTTGTGGGGTTGTGTCTGTGGATATCCTTGCATCGGTTGAGCTAGAGGACTCTTTAAGGGAATTTTACCACGGGTGTTTTTTCTTCTTCTCTTTTCATCAAGATTGATTGGTGATTGATGGATCGTTTGCGGTTGTGATTCATTAAGTCTCACTCGGTGGGGCGGGGGGTAGATTCTCCCCGGCTCCCGGGTCAGATTAGCTGTGCTTGAACCTTGTATCAGATATCCAATGACCAATGCTTCACTTTTCAAAAATTCGGTTTCGTGGAGTCATGTTCTTAGGTGAAACTGGCGGACCGATAAGCGAGCGCCCCGGCCGGTATCGTTTGCCCGGGGTGAGTGAGTGAGTGCGGTACCGTAGTTGACCCGGGCTACCGGTAATAACGGTAAGTGATATTTCATGATCTATATTTTGCATGGGGTGGTGTTGGGCTTCCGTCGAGGGTGCTGCGTTTTGGTACTCTACAGCGCTAAAATGCCGGATAGTCGCTCAGTACCGTATCACGAAGCGATGGAGCAAGAAGTGGAGAAGGGGTTTTCCGTCTTTGGTATCATAATGAGAGAAACAATGCTCAACTTTCTTTGTTGGCTGCGTGGTTGCTAGCTTGGACTTGGAGAGGATATGATTATTAGAGGCCTTCAGCCCCAGGATCTCGAGATGATCCGTCTGTTTTGTATACGAGTACGATACTTGCCCATTCCAAAAGTATCATACAAGGCGTTTTCAAAAAAAAAACTTTTTCCATTTCGGGTTTTCTATCGCACTAATAGCTAGCTGTCGTACTCTACAGGAGTGATATGCACCGCGTTGATACGGGGTCAATTCTTTATTGATCCGGAATATGCCTAGATTACCTGCACTATGACGCTGGCCCGCCAGTTTGCCGTCTGTACGGGCTTTTCAGCCAACAGAATACAACAGAGGGTATCTGATTTACACCATTGTTGGACCCTTTTCATGGTGGGCGGGATGGCGCTGATGTTATGGTGGGGTGGCAAGCCCATGTACGATTAGGAATATCACCACAGTGCAGCCGGAGCTATGATAAATAACCCCTCATCCGCACGATCGCAGCACAGATGCCGTATCTCCCCTTCGAATTCCACTAGTCTCAGCATTTAATTAGGCTCCGCTATCGCTAATAAACTGCGTTCAACACCTTACACCAGCATTATAATCTGTCCCCTCCCCACAAGGGAAAGAAGAGAAAAAGGAAAGACAGACGCTGCAATTCGGGAATTCCCAATTCAGAATCCCAGAGAGCTAACTACCCAACCCAGCCCATCCTATGCCAGGTGTCATAACGAATCACTCGCCTCCGTCAGCCATTACTTCATAATTCATCCCCTATTCAACACTCATCACAGCTTCGAACTGACGGATCCCGTAGACCTCTGGATGATCCACGCCGCGACATAATTCACAAACGTAACTTTATCCTCGCCCGGTTCGTTGTGCAGTTTATGATACCACCCGTCGAAGCTCTTGAACTCCTTGTCCTTAACCTGGGCGAGGCTGGAGACGAAATTCTTTGAAGAGTTGTGGTTGGTAATCTAGATGAATAATCCCCTCATCAGTCCACCTCCTCAACTTCCACGCAAAGAATGGAACAATCATAATTTTGAAAATACCTTATCCGAAGACCCGTGCAACACCAAAACCGGCTTGTCGGCCGAAAACTTGGAAGCGGTATGCCCCTTCTTCAAATCCTGTCCACGGGTAATCATATCCGCAATCGCGATTAACGTCCCGGTATCGTGACACAACGGATCCGTCCTAAACGCCTCCACGACCTCAGGATCTCTAGACATGTCCTCGGGGGGCAGACTCTGTACAATCTGCTTATTCGGGAACAGTGTCGCACCGAGTTTCGACGCACTGATTTTAATAAATCCCGGGGAGCTCTCCTTCGCGAAATCGATCATGGGACTCCAGACGATTGTTCCCGCGAGGGCATCCTTGTGCGTGCCGTGGATAGCGTACGTCAATGCTATCCCGCCACCCATCGAATGACCGACCAAGTAGCAAGGGATGCCCGGGCGCGCGGCCAGACGGGGTCCGAGAAGCTCGCTTATGTCGGAGAGGACGAGAGATGTGGGGCCAGAATTGCCCGAGTGGCGGGTAGTTTTTTCCTTTTGGTTCGAACGCACGCAGGTCTCACCCCAGCCGCGTTGGTCAAAGGAGTAGAATTCTATACCTTTCGCGGCTACGGTGCTCGGGAAGATGCCGTAGGTGTTACCTGTTCACCATTAGTCTGCCCCAAACCATCGATCTTCTCCAAAGGATGTGTAAGCGGTACAGTGATCTGAGAAGCCATGAACGAAGAATATCTGAGCGATTGGAGGTGAATTCGTCTGCGATTGTTTGTCCAACTATTAGCTACCGGGGTACCGCCGATGACCAAACTGGAGGGGTTTCCATGATTGATCCATCACACTTACCAACCAAGTCTTTGTATAAATCTCCAACCCATCCTTCAAAGTCTCCCATTTCTCGGTAGTTCCGGCCATTATCTGCTGCTTTTCGTAGGTTTGTAAGTGGAAGAAGAGGGTGCTGTGTTGGAACCAATGAAGACATCAAAAGAGATGTGGGTGGTACGTACACATATATACCCAAGTATGTGCTCGTACGAGTACACCTTACCGTGTCGTACCACTCCATGCACCTCCCTCAGCCATCCATCCATTGCGGCCATCGGGCTGGCGTTCACGCATCCCTTACCTTACTGGTACAGTACTTGGACTACTTGTATCCCCTTTCCCCGCCCCGAGGGGGGGTTATCACATGCGCCAGGGTTAGGGTTTCAATCCAAGACAATATTCTTCCCGAGAGTAACCACAGCAATCCTCCTTCCCTTCCCCAGCTGGCTACCGGTACGAGCATGATACAGATGTACAGTGCAGTAGTGTTGAGACGCACAGCAGCGGATCCGGACAGACATGCGGCTGTCCAGTCAGGATTCGCGAGGCGCACAACAAAACCACTAATAGATATAGTACAGGCTAGATGCGGCAAGGTAGGGTAAAGGGAGAGGAGGAAGGTTTTTTTTTTTTTTTTGAAAAATGCGAAACTGTGCGATGGCTTGATCGGAATTGCGGTATGTTACTGTTCACTGCTTTGCAGCGTAGCATGCTCGAGTCGCTGCCGGAAATGCATTCCAAATGTTGGTCAGCGTAGAGCTGTGATCTGATAGACACCCTCAGCTTGAGCTCTCTTTGATACTTGAAAAAAAAGTATGCATAAGGGAAATTCTCAATGCTAATTTGAGACCGGAGGGGTGTGCTGGTGGCGGCGTGGCGCCACTCGGGGCATTATGGTAGGTAGGTTTGGACTAAAGTCGATGTTATTCTGCTTAAAGGGTGATTCACTGTGTGTCACTCGTGCGGTTTTCCCACGGTCTATGGATTCTCAGAACCTAGCGTTTGGATGATCCCCACGGATGAACGGGGGGAGGGTCCGAGCCCTGCCCTACAATTGAAAGCGGACCACCATCCAGCTCGTAATAATGCTGACCACTTTTCTCTATACGAGTAGTAATATGTACATCTAAACCCAGTTTCAACTCCCGGTGGGAATACCACCTCTACAAACCAACCCAACTACCAAATTCCCATATAAGCCCTCATCTTCATCAACCAAATCTCCAACTGCAACGTCCCCTCCCTCCTCAAAAGCCCAACCCTCGTGACCCCCCCATCCAGCTCCCACAGGTCCTTGATCTTCCCCGCAACCTCCTCCCCAAGCATAACGCGCAAATGATGCACAGGACACAATCGCCCATTAATCCTGACCAAAACCTCCTTCCTCTGAACCCTCCCCGTAACTTTGTCCACCTCGCCCGTATCCGCAGCAACCCCCTCGGCCCCCTCCTCCAGCTCCCAATCAAGCACACATCCAACCTCGACAATCCCACCCATCTCCTCAATCACCTCCCCCCTCACAAAGCACTTATCCCCACCCCTCTGCGCCACGTCAAAGACCTCATCGAAAACCCTCTTCCTCATCAAGTCCCTAACGCTTTCCGCGATATCCTCCGGGAACACCGGTTTCTCGGCACCCCCCACCCCAGCCAGCTTCTTCGCACCCTTCTTCAGCAAGCGCATCATATTGATGTTCCCCATCACCCACTTCCCCTTACGCACCCGTCCCCGCTGGTCGTCCGTCCGGCGCAGGCCGTCCGGGACGATCCAGGTCTCGCGCGTCTCCGGGTGCACAAGCTCTTTGAAGCGGATCAGGAATGTGCGTGGGACCCGGCAGTGGTACTCGACTTCCAACCGGACGGGCTGGGCGAGCATGTGTGCGTAGGGGTTCTTCGTCAGGCGGAGCTCGGGTTCCGGGAGTGGGGCGTTCTTGAGCGGCCGACCGGCTTTTGGGTGCGCCTTTGAATACTTGACGTATTTTGTTGGGTCTTCGATTGGGGAGACGGGGAGGTCGCGGGGGGTGTAGGTTTTTTTGCCATTGCCGAGGGTAGAGGTCGAGGAGGAGGAGGAGGCTCGAATGGTGAGGTACGGCAGTGATCCGGAGGATGATCCTCTAAGCCAGGAATACCGAAGTGGAGTCAACATCCCCTCTTTTCCCTTCTTCCTCTCGCAGAGAGGTTTTCTTCCAACGAGAGTCCCGACCCTCTCTCCGGGGTTTTCTCAATTGTAGTTGGTTGATTGGTGTCAAATTAGACTTTTTTTTTTTAACCTTTTTTGCGCCGAGAAATCTCTTTCCCTCTCCCCCAGCACCCCCCAATGCGTGCTACGTCACAAACCCGGGAGAGAAAAGAAAGGGCAAAAAAAGCCAAACATTAAACAAACCTCACAATCCTTCACTATTTCCCACCCTTCTGACTATCATACAAGTAAGGGAGGCTTTAATATTATTCAATGTCTAAATCCCCTTTACGGCTATTACGACGGAGCCTAACAGCTTCGCACTACCATCGCTGCCGGCCACCATTACCTCCAAAACTTGAACAAGATGCCCAGAAAAAACTCCTCCGATACAACTCCACCACCGCCATCTCCTCCTCCTCCAAAGATACAAAAACAAATAAAACT